>WURT03060330.1:0-32667 GCA_009936505.3 Holothuria glaberrima | reverse complement strand
TATATATATCCTGCAGTACGTAATCGGCGGAGGATTTACCTTCGTTGCACTGGCAGGTGTCGAACATGTACAGGTGCAGCTTTCATAGGTACAGGAGTAATACACGCAAGTTCTCCAGGCGGCATGTGTCAGATACGAAGGGCGCAACGTACAGAACGGTACAGTCCCTCCCTTATCGTGACCCCCACCCGCCATTGGCAAAAATGTAAGATGAAGTAAAATCACCACTAAATGTACACTCTAGTTATTTAAATAGTGTCTTTTTTCGGAACGTTTAGCATGCATGCATCCAGGGCCGGACTAATCGTGTGGGGGGCCCGGGGCACACAATTGTGTGGGGCCCTATAGTACAACTTAGGAACACTTGACACAGTACCAGAACACCCAAGGTATATATTACTCTAAATATTGGGGGCCCAAGATGTGGGGGCCTGGGGCCCGTGCTCCTGTTGCCCCGCCCTTAATCTGCTAGTGCATGCATCGCAGGGGCTAGCCAAGGAAATCCCCCTCCCCAGCGGTTTCCACTGTTTTCCTCAACGGAAATGACAGAATTGAAACTTGCAGTTTACATTTTTATCTCCCCTCACAAAATGTAACTCTCGTCCCATCCCCGGGTGGACCCTTCCTTTGGTAACGTCGTGCAGGCGTCGTGCTGAAGAAGGGCCTAAAAGAGGGGGGATTTTTTGTTGCTTTAATGTAAAATTGTGCTATCTTTGGCTAAGAGGTTTGAACTGATCATGAGTTGGAAAATCACTTTAGTGAATTGTTCCTGCTGCGCTTTTGTCGGGGGTAAGGTCCAGAAAGGTTGTACTATCTATAAGTGTAGGGGTTGAAACTCGATCCTCCCCTTGAGAATACTTTCTTTGTTTAAGGTGGCTTAGGAAGCTCTGGGGTACTTACAATAAGTAGCTTGCAGGGACCGCGGAACTTTTTGAATTAGGCCGAGGCTAATCATCGAAGCGGCCCAATATGTTTAATAAAATAAAAGCAGTTTAAGTCGGCCAAAATGCCCACGGGAGAAAAAGTGCGGGGGCTAAAGCCCCCGTAGCACACCGTCTCCGCGGTCCCTGGCTTGTTAAAGGGGCCCCGGGGGCACAGGTCCCACCTCAGAAGTCAGTCAGGGGAAATTCTTGGCCGGGGGTTTTAAGGGTTATGGGGAAAAGGAAAAGACTGAAGAGACACACTGAGCACTCAAAACTTAGAATTAGCCTACAGAATGAGATTAAGAAAGAATTTTTTGCATTACATGGTCGTTTACCAAAGGATCGAGCTCTTCCGATCGCCTAAATCTGATCAATAAGGCCTCTAAAACCAATTTACGGCAGTCTTATTACCTGATATTGCAGGAGCTTTCCGAGGCCTTCGCCCCCTGGACCCCACCCTCCAGGGGCCATATACCGTGGGCTTCTGAACTCCACGCGTGCAAACTCGACCTTCGCGCTCGTGGTGCACCTTTGGTGCACTTGTGACACTCCTCCATGTTAGTCGGGGTAATTATAATCACAAGTTGCGCCCACACATCCGAAATCCCGAACACGCAACTGCTTACAATTAGAATATGGATACATTAGTATATGATGCCTTTAACTGACATAAATGATACCACAAGAGAAAACAACAAGCAGTTCACAGATATCATAGTTTTACTATAGTTTTCAACGAGAATCCAAATGAATAGCTTCCATGCAATAACCGAGAGGGGGAGTAAAGGTATAAAAAGAGGGTAGAGGATAAGGCATGTTTCATACTGTTTATTCTAATGCAAATGCACTTAATTACTTTAGAATAAGCTTGTGTAATGAGTAGCCTAACTACATACATCAAATCGTGAACGTTACCTACAAACATTGCCCACAATTTAAAGTTGACACATGATTGACTCTTGATGCAAGCCTGAGGTTGGACTTGGTAATTTTTTTTTCGAAAATAGTCTCGCTAGAATAATTCCGTGCATTATCAGCCTAATAATTGTCATCAGGCAGGGAGCGAACGTCCCGCAGTAATTTGCAAACAGTTTGTGTTAAAAATGATTAAAATAGATCTATCAGCTCTGTTTAAAAAACACCTAATCCTACCCCTACAACTGAAACGCTTTTTGAGTTCATTTAAAAAGAATCGAAAAAATTCTAAAATCGATTAGGGGGACGCGTTCCATACCCCCTTGCCGACGCCACTAAACAGGAGTCACGAGTGGCTCCCTTAGGAAATTTTCGCCCTCTTAGACAATTGTTGAGACCAACATTTATCTTGATACATCTTAATATATCTCACCACCAAACATTCCCCCTGTGGATGTTTTTTTGTCTCATTGAACACTTTGTCTGACTTGCAGATGTTTATGCGGGAACAATTGGTCCTGCAACCAGCCGGGAAAATGAGAATAAAAGATAGCTTCAGTGGCGTTGTCAGAAAAATTTGTGTGTGTGGATGTGGGGGGGGGGGGAGTAGCTCCACCATTTCATTGGGGTTTCAAATATAGAATCGTTACAAATTTATAAGTTTTTTCACACTTATGTTTTCCCGTAGGGGGCTCTGGACAGTGACTTTTTGGGGGTTTACTCCAACCCCCTTCTCACCCTCAGCTACGCCATGCCCCTGGATCGCTCACATCGGATAATTGGGTACCAAAATGGGATGAAAAATAGTGTCCTATCGTAGAGACAGGGCAGTAACCGAGTCCACCTATGACCTAACCCCATTCTGGGCCTGATTCCGATTCCAGTGGCCATCATTCCTGGCCAATTACGAGTCCAATACTCTCCGATTCCGAGCCAATTCCGATTCCAGGTTTGTCAATTCCAGGCCAATTCCGCGTCCAGACATTTGACAATGTAGCCGGCGCCTCATACAATGCTTTTTGTACTATATGTACAATTACCTTTACACTTATGATGAAAACGGGCACTTTTCACGGGTCTATTTCAGTACTCTGACTGACACTGTAATTTAGTTGATTGTATGTGACCATTAACTTGTTAAACTGCCCACCAATAATAATGATGCCTCGGAAACACTAATGAAATTCATTTTTGTGAACTCGACTTGAAGTGGTTCCGCGTCGGTCCGAGTCCAGCTGAGCCCATTCTGGACCAGTTTCGATTCCATGACCTCTCATTCCGGGCCAATTCCGAGTCCAGCGAAAAACGGACTCGAGTCCGGAATCGAGCCCGAGTCCGAATTCGGATGTTATATTACAGCCCTGCATACAGGCATACTGGCGACCCACGTTTGACGAAGAACTGTGTAGTGACGATTTTTTGTATTGTGTCCGATTTCTTACAGGCTGCATTGTCCTGATTGTAGAACGATAAGGATGTCAATTTCTTTAACCGGAGAACCACTCATGTCACATGCAGAAACGAAGCAAGTGGCAATTTTTTCCTGTACTTCTTAATTGTCTGGAGTTGCCACATCTTGAGAGGTGGCTCCATAGGGAGTAATCGTAATTAAGGGGCCATCCCGTTGAAGAATCCTGGTCCCGTGTGGATTTTTTTTTTTTTGGCAGTTTCCTCGGGGAAGTCATGATGAGTACGGTAATGTGCGTACATCCCCTCTCAATGTGATAAGATTCTTCATTGTGACCCTGAGATCTTTGCGCGTTGTGGGGGTTCTTTCTTTTAATAGTTTATTTGGAGCAAACTAGAACAGCCAGTACCTTCTGCTTTCAGGGCTTTGGCTGCTTGGAATGCCATCCGTCCCATACTGGCCACCAGCACGTCATAGGAGAGGATACTGGCACATTCCGTCAATTTCGGGTGTGTGTAATGTCACGTTTTTTACCACAACCTCAACTATGGTGGTACTGGGGCCGTTAATGAACAGGGACCGCGGAGACGGGGCTAGGGGGCTTTAGCCCCGCACTTTTTCTGCTGTGGGCATTTTGGGCCGCCTCAAATTGCTTTTATTGTATTGAACATATTGGGCGCTTCGATGATTAGCCCCCGCACTTCAAAATTAGTTTCGCGGCCCCTGATGAACCTGACAGATCTCCTCTTAAAAATACCCCTAGATTTCTGGATTTACCTAGTCTCTGCAAAAGTGTAAAGCAAAACAGTTTGCAATTTATTGCAGGTGATGGTATGTTTCGTGGTTCCACGTCAGCCGGAGGGTCTTCTATGTAATATTCGAGATAATGAGAATGCAGGTAGATAACGTCATACAAGTATTAGGCCTTGATTGGTCAAATGTTGTAGTGGTTATCTACGTACCATAGTCAGGATTACTGTGGTGAAAGTTCTTAGCCCCATTTCCCTCCCTTCCCCCTTCCCCTCATTAGGGTGGTTACCACCACTCCGTCAGGCAAATGCTGGTGTCCTTCCTGTTAGAGTCTGTATCACAAACTAAAATGGGTTGTATTTTCCCTCATGTCGGCATATAGCTGGCTGGCTTCGTAAGGTAACATGTGGCTAATTCGACCTGTGTTTCGGCTTTGAAGGGCGTGACCTCTACTTCAACACTGAACGTGTCACCTCCTAACTAAATAATCACCGCCTTCTTCTAATCGATTGAACAATATTATCAGAGTTATCTTCTGTTTTTTAATTTTTTTCTGATTTACTTAGATTAAACAATTGTGTCCATTGTTTGCAATTGAACGTTTGAAACATCATTCTGACATTCAAAATGTTAATAATAGAAGAACCATTCATAATGGCGTTAGTTAATACTCCACGAGATTGCCGTATTTTCTCCCCTGAGTACCCAATCAAGCACTTCCCCAGGACGGGCCCGAAGCATTAAAAGTTGCTTGGGGTCCCGTAACCAACTGGAAGTTGTCGAAATGACGTCATGTGTTCTTCGACTTTTCTTAGAACTTAGTTCTTCTTGGAACGACAACATCTTAATGTAAAAGTGCTAATTTTTCTCTAACAATAATATTCACTGAGTTGTAAGATAAAGTTATTACAAGATTGACATAATGATGTGATTGTGTAACAATTTGATATTAATTGTGACAAATTTACAGTTGTACGAGGCGGGAGCTGGGATGCATTGTAACCTCTTCCTTCACAGAATATTTCCTATTTTCTGGCAAAATATACGTAAGCTATTTTCTGGCGAATTTGAAACATATTAAAGTTAAATTTCGGGGAAGCGTGTTCAACACAGTTCCCAAATTACAACATAATTTTAAAGCATGTGACCTTCCGCAAATAAATATTAACCTATTGTTCTAGCATATCATTTTGAATTGTTCCACACAATAAGTTAGTTTCTGGGATTTTTCTTTTATGCAGAAGACAATTTTTAGTACAAGAAAATACATGAACATGACTGCATGATAGCAGCCTTTTCCACCCAAGTCCCAGAGACAAAGAAATTCTGAAAGAGGCGGAGACACACTTGCATCAGAACGATTGTTCAGTTATGCGCCCTCTGTTGAAAGATCCTGGATGCACCACTGCTAACAGGGACCCTGATACCTCTAGAGTCTAGACCTACACGACGTGCGGACAAAAGACGCGTAAAATCAAATGGATGTGCTCATGGAATAGAAGACAAATATACATATGTATCTAATTAAGTGCAGGCGGTCATTTATTCATTATTATCGTCTTTTTTTTCAGGCGCACAGCTTGACTATTTGTTACTAATTTTGCCAGTGCCTCCTAAACCCTAATTTGAAAAATGTGGACCCTAAGCATTGACGATGAAGGCTTTTAGGTTCAATATTCAAAGCGTCCTGTACTTATATCGTCAACTTTGTCATGGCAAATTCCTTAAAGAGGCCGCAGTCCAGTACAGTGGCGTAACCAGCGGGGGCAGGGGCGGAAGCCCCCCCCCAGTCAACTTGAATGTCTTCCCCCACTTCCCCCCCCAAATGAAACCAGTCGAAGGTAAAAAAGGTGGGTAAAATTTGTTTAAAGACAAAAACTCTGTCAGACACTCCTTGAAAGTATGGATTTTTTTTAGTATAGGCCTATATTTGCAAGGAAAATCACAAGGCCAGAGAGACTGGGATAGTGCCATTTCCTGCAATCTGAGAGGCATTTGTATCAAAAAAAAAATCTCTGTATACGCTACGCTCCAACGATGGTGACGCTCCGCTTAGATAGTATCATTACTGCTTGCCCCCACCTCAACGTTTCCCCCCCCCCCTCAGTCCCGTAGATAAAAAAAAGTCTGGTTACTCCATTAATGAGGGCTTATCCCCAATGAGAACAGAAAAGTATGAAGTTATACGTTTACACTCACCCCTCCCCCACCATATTCGACGTGTACCCCAATTTTTTATCTGTAGCTTTTGCAAGACCGTGCATGGTGAGTGCCATTTTTAGGGACCTATATAAGCCATCAATACGTCCCCTTTCGACGCCTCCTCACAAATACGCAAATCCCATGATTGACATAGAGGAAGAATTTGTTATTAATACGCCAATAGTGGACGAATTTTTAGCCCCGCCCATTTTTTTGCATGCTACGCGCCAATTGGTGTTAGCTCTTTCCTTAGATCTGTAGCAGGGGTGTGCAACCTTTTCGAACACCGGGCCAAATCACGTTGCTGTAACCATTTGGGGATATATGAGGGCCCCTCACTTCTTCCCACCCCTCCCCGTTAGTGACCAATGTGCCCATCTAGGTGGACCCACATGCGCTCGAATATTAATATTGTAGTATAGGCCTACTGATTGTTGGAGAAACTTGCCCTCGTGTGGTAACATCTCTAGTTTGTCGACAAACATGTTACAAGTTTAGTCTGCCGTCAATTGACAAGACGGACGAGGGCCGAAAATGGCGCAAATCTAAATTGCTTAGCGGGCCGCACAGGAGGAGGCGGCGGGCCGCAGGTTGCACGCCCCTGATCTATAGGGTCAGTTTCCCTATAAATAAATTCACTGGCCGACCCCCCCCCAAAAAAAATCATTTGTTCCGCCTCACCAGAAAGTGTTACCGTTGTAGGTCAACCAGGGAGAGCTCTCTTAAGCTCCCTGTGTCTACTTAGTACCGGTGTTTGAAATACCAATGGCATGTCGATGTCACCATGACGGTGTTACCATTTACCCCTTCTTGATGGCAAATTACAGGCCAACGGAAAGGCACCATCGAGTAACCAGGGAGCTCTCTCACCACTCCCTGGTGCAACAGATATGAGCTTGTTCACGGTCAATCTTGTGAGGGCGCTAGGATTTGCGAAACGGGTTTTTTTGGGGGGGGCGGGCTCCCAGACGGTGTAGGAGCAGCAACCCAAAGCCCCAACAACAAATACAGATACAGATTGTCGTAAGGACGGCGAAACCAACGTTTTCGTCGACCCTCGAATACTGTAAACTGAGGTAACATCTCTAGTTCGTCGACAAACATGTTACAAGTTTAGTCTGCCGTCAATTGACAAGACGGACGAGGGCCGAAAATGGCGCAAATCTAAATTGCTTAGCGGGCCGCACAGGAGGAGGCGGCGGGCCGCAGGTTGCACGCCCCTGATCTATAGGGTCAGTTTCCCTATAAATAAATTCACTGGCCGACCCCCCCCCAAAAAAAATCATTTGTTCCGCCTCACCAGAAAGTGTTACCGTTGTAGGTCAACCAGGGAGAGCTCTCTTAAGCTCCCTGTGTCTACTTAGTACCGGTGTTTGAAATACCAATGGCATGTCGATGTCACCATGACGGTGTTACCATTTACCCCTTCTTGATGGCAAATTACAGGCCAACGGAAAGGCACCATCGAGTAACCAGGGAGCTCTCTCACCACTCCCTGGTGCAACAGATATGAGCTTGTTCACGGTCAATCTTGTGAGGGCGCTAGGATTTGCGAAACGGGTTTTTTTGGGGGGGGCGGGCTCCCAGACGGTGTAGGAGCAGCAACCCAAAGCCCCAACAACAAATACAGATACAGATTGTCGTAAGGACGGCGAAACCAACGTTTTCGTCGTCCCTCGAATGCTGTAAACTGAGGTTTAATTAAAAAGAAAGAAAATTTTGAGTTTTCATTTAAAGACAATTTGAATAAAAAACTTTAACGACAAAGGCAGTTTAACATTTGGCAATGCTCGTTCCATTTATCCTACCTTAGGCGGCAGTTCATAACACTACAAGGGCGGCAATTTGTTCTCAACATTGATGAGGGGGATGGGTCATGACCCTATTTTCAAATAATTTACTGTGTGAAAAACAAAGTCAATGGGCGATTTCTCAAATATTGGAGAGATGTCGACCTGCCCCCCGGAACGCCGCCCAAGTGAAACTATCTAAGCAGAGCACTAATTGGCGTGTCTATAGATAGTTGGCACCTTGGCACACCTATCGCTTTTCACCTGTGATTTCAGACGACGAAAAGATGGATTCATGCACCTTCCCCTTCAAATATAGTTTGCCCAATCCAAGTCCGAGTAGGTGGCTACGTGATCGGCTGCAGCCAACCGATCGCCACAGGCTCATTCAGTGGGCATTGTAGGTGCACAAAACAAGAGCCATATCTTACTTTCAAAAAGACTATTCCTTTGTCAGAAACTCCGGACATTTTTTTTCAGTTGGCCTTAATAGAAATATTGGTTAAAAATAAAATATAAAATTAGGGCCTACGTAGCACATTGACTAAATGACTTCATAGAAAAGGCTTAGGAGAAGCAACTGCCACTTTCTTCTGGGAATGTCTCGTGGTGTATCAAATTTCAGTGCAATGAGGGGTCAAACGAGGGTCAAATGATCAATGACCCTGGTCATTTTCAGCCTTACACGTACAGTGTAGATCTAGTTTGAATGTAAGAATAAAGATTGGAAATTTCGGGTGCTTTTTCAAAAGTTCTGACCCAGTGGGTGTAATTTTTTTCCTTTTCCATCCTTTTTCTTAGGGGTGGAGTGGGAAGGGGGTGCCATGCGTAGAAGGAGGTAGACACACATTTCATGACAATAGGAAAAAGAAAAAACAGCAAACTAAGACAACTTATTTTACATGTGTTCATTCAAGCCAAGCTGTATTAGTTCTAAATATGAAATAATAAAATGATAAAAAAGACAAAATGCTGAGCTATAAGGCAAATAGGTAAATAAGAAATAAAGACAGAGTTAACAAAACATCCAACAACATTCCTACTGGTTTAGATCCATGGTAACTTAAAAGATATTGACCACTCACATCATTTTCTGGTTTATTGATTGCACATTAACTAAGTTTTTCTGACATTTTTAAACTTAAAAAAGCCAGGCATAAACTTAGGGTGCCAAACAGATGGCTGCAGCACAAGTTTGTATCCCGATCTAGGGCTTATTTCAGCTTGTATTAATTGCACTCCCAAGAGTAAATCTTTTTGGAGGGAGAATGCATGGTAGCCAATTTAAGTTTGTGAGTGCCCCGCACCCCTTCTCCCATGTCCTAGTGTCCTAGTACAAGTATGGAACTCCTTTTTAATTAGTGGACAGAATCGATGTTAAAAAATTGTTAAATTCATGTAGAATAACGTCTTGCTTTACCTTTAAAGGGGCTACAGCAGCAACATAAACATATTTCAGAATATGATCATATCTCTAAATAGAATTGGTGATCAAACTTTGATTGACATTAATGCAAACAGTAGCTTCACTCCAGTTGGTCAATGACTTATGCAGTCAGCTGTGTTCTGTAGCTCACACACAGTATGATTCTGTGGACATAGGTGTACGGGGGATCAATATTTCAGGGGGCACGGACAATTTTTACCTGAATTTAGAATTTTGGATCAAGTTAACTGAATTTTTATATCACTGTGGCCCACAAAATGGGCAAAATTTATATTCTTGGCTGTCTCATTTGCCCGGATGAATCCACTATTTTTTGCCTGAATTGGGAGGGCATATGCCCTCCTGCCCCCCCCCCGGCATATGCTTATGTCCGTGGATGTGGCCATGAGCAATTTTAACTCAGTGTAAGCTACTGTAACTTTGTCTGGGAGACCCATTTTTTGTTTAACTAGAGGACAGACTCGAAGTAAACTCATTGGGGAGAATTTTAACTGTCTGAGGCAGGATTGAAGAGCCCTTAATATGTCCAGCAACATGATAACATATCCTTGTATTGAAAGTAACTTCACATATAGAAAAGATTCAAAAAATTATGCTGGTGTTCCAATATTAAAGTTGGGATAACTTCCTAATCCCTTTAAATGATGAGCCATTAAACTTTTGTTCTTAGGGAGGATCAGTTTACTACAGAATAAAAAGTAGCAAAAATCCTAAATAACTCAGCCTCTCAACTCAATGCAACTAATTTTTCAACTGGTCTGATCCACACAATTGCACACCTCTCATAACAATAGGCTGTGGCCAATAGCGGCTCCAAAAATTTTTTTGCCGGGGAGGGGGGGTGGAGGCGAAACCAGATCCGAACCGAAGGAGTCCACCCCCCTCCGACAACATCAATGGCCCACTCCGTATGAAACAGTAGGAGTGTGGATACTAGTTTGTATTTTAACCACATAACATGTTACCATTGATTTTTTTTATTTTGAGATTGAAGACCATGCTTTGTTAACTTCTTTTAAGGAGGGGCTCCCGTGCCCAAATGGCGCGCCGCTAATGGTTGTGGATCATAACTGCATTTATGCAGGTCATATAATTTAAAGACATTCAATGGGACTTAATTTGAATGTCCCTTCTTTGTTTATTGTTTTCACAGCAAGTACTGATCCTCAATTTTCTCCTCCTCCACCTCCCTCCCATCCCACCACAGACCTTAAAATTTCCATACTTGCCCACCCATGAAAAACTGATACAACTCTTTTAAATACATCCCACTGAACGGTTAGTGTATGTAAACTTTCAAAAGTTTTATAGATCCATTTTATATGATGCTATAAAAAGAACAAACTCTACTCATATCTAAAATCATTCTACAGTCTGGGTTTACCGTAAATCTTAACTTCACATTTATCAATCTAAACAGTAACTACTGCTGTCAACCTACATTCCACGAAATGACTCCCAGACAAATTATGAATGCAGAATATCAGGTAACAGCTGTGTCAAAATTGACAGCCAACCTGGGGACAAGAGTACCTGGAAACTGCTTCACAAACTAGCACATCTCTGTAGACAAATTCAAAGTAGCTATTTTTCACATACTTTTGCTAAATTCAAAAGCTGCTTCTTTCACAAGTCATAAATCATGAAATTCTCAATGTGCACAATCATTTTGCCAAATGTATTACTTTAAAACAATGATGAAATAGAGCAAAGTAAAACTAAATTTCTTAAAGAGGATGGATAAAAATGCAGATAAAAAATTGCAAAGATCAAATCATACTACCTGCATGCTGCCATTCAATATAACCAACTGTAAGATTATCATATAATATCAAAATATTGAAAAAAGTTTATACAAACCAACACTTACTGAGGCCCCTTCCCCCCCCCAGGTGGTACTTTTTCTAAGTCTTGCTAAGAAAACATTCATAATGGATAAAAATGTAACAAAAACAGCAAGTTTACCAAGAACAAGTATATTCCAAACATCACTAGACCTTTTACATACTTTGTCTACAATGGCATGGTGACCATTACTGGCACCCAGCTGAAAACTTGACGTACAGTACCTAACCCTCTCCCCCCTTTTACTTTTGACATACAGTATCCTATTGGTTCCCCATCCCCCTCCCCCTCAGCTTTTTTTCTTCTCTCAATGCAAACTTACAACAAAAACTCATGGCATCACAATTTAGCAACCTCTGTTACCTTGCACTTGAGGTTAATGCTGCCCCCTTCCCCTTCACTGTCCCACTGTCCATTAGTTTAGACAAATACTTAACTGCTGATGGAAGTCATTTCTGTTAAAGAATGAGGGGTGAGATTCCCTACTCATGAGATTCCTCATTTGGACTGTCTGGGAAAAAATTCTTGAAAGATTTAAATCGTTACAATTTAAAATATTTTTGCCCCAATATTCCTGTTTTTTTTTGGGGGGGGGAGGGTGAGGAAGAGAGGGGGAGGGAACAAGTGAAAATTTCAGAAATAATTGCAGCCTACAGATGGAAATCCCCAAATCAAAAGTAAGAATAACCAAAAACAGCATTCAGAACTGAATTCCATTAAGTCTTGACTGTGACAGCCAAAAGTATATATTCACAAATTTTGTGGAGTCATCAAACTATTGTCCAGTAAACATTTTGTAACAGGAATTGATGAGGGTTATTCTTATGGTAAACATGTTATTCAAGAATTTCATCTTTTTCAACTTTTTTTGGAAAACTACCATTTGTTTCAACTACAGAAGGTTTCACTGACATCCAAACTAAATTACTTACATTCATATATTTAACACTGACATGTAACTTTATGTTTGTATGGTGAAATTTGATTAATTGGGCCAAGAATAATGAGACATTTCCACAGATTTGCATACCACATCCCGGAAGCGAACTTTTTTTTCGTAGGATGGCAACGGAAAAATCAATTTTTCAAAAACTTTTTAGGTTTGTTTCAAAATCATGGTTAGGGTTAGAAATAGGGTTAGGGTTATGTGGAAGAGGGATATTTGACCTGTTTTTCATAATCCAGTGTCAGATTTACAACCAGAAAGCCAAAAGGCTTAGTGATTCCTTGCCTTTGTAAAATAAGTTTTGTGAACTGCGGTTTGGAAATTGACAAGAGCCAAACAGACACAATACATTCACTCAACATGTGAACTACTTTTTGTTCTGTGAAATTCTTTTACTCCTTTGTACTGAAATCTTGTTTAAGAATTTTTCTTGATACTGTGAGATCCCTGGAACAAGTGAGCCTACATGCCTGCCAAATCGGCCCCATGCCAACTCGGTCCTATGCCAACGTGCTCCCATGCCAACTCACCCTATACCAACTCGCCCCTATTACAACTCAGCACCATGCCAACTCGCCCCATACCAACTTGCCCCTATGACAACTCAGCACTATGCCAACTCGCCCCTATGACAACTGGCCTTATACCAACTCGCCCCATGCCAACTCACCCCATGCCAACTTGCCCTATGACAACTCAGCACCATACCATCTAGCCCCTTTACCAACTTGCCCTATACCAACTCGCCCCTATGACAACTCAGCCAAACCATGCCAACTCGCCCCATGAGAGCTCAGCTCATAATCGTGGCAACCTGGGTCGAATACACAATGATCATCCATTCACATGTTTACATCAAATTTGAATGCACCTTTATTGTGCAAATTCTAAAACACATGGAAGAGGTCATGTAGCCCTGCTTTAAATGTATTAATTTCACAGTGTGGGGGTGACTCCTTTATTTCATGGTATATATATTTCAATGACAACAATAATATCTGGTGACATGTACCTTAAAAGAAACCTTTTCACTCATCAGATATAGGTCTGCCTTTCCCAAGCAAGGTCTGCTGAAATTTTGAACATTTTTTCAAAGTTTCAAAAGTATACCTATCTAGTATTTGGGCATATGTGAGATTAACTAGGCTCTAACCTAGCCTAGGGTACCTATGCCTAGTTCTCACGTACACTTTGTTCCCTGAACAAGGCCTAGGCTATAGCTGTACAAACTTTTTCCCACAAAAGATCCCTGAGGGAACCTGTGTCTGTGTGCGTTTCTGCAGTAATTGTTGCTACATACACATATGCACATGTATAGACATAACTATAGCTATGAACTGTCACAATTGAATGGCAATGCACGCTATTTAGCATACAATATAGTGTGATCCTAGTAACAAGATTTTAGCAGTTTGATAGAATGTCTAAAAAACAAAACAGCACTGCTAGTGCAAATCAAAATTTTTGGACACTATGTGCACATATTCTTAGCAAGAAGGATCTTAAACATATAAATGACCCGTAGAGGTTAATTTCCTTGGGAGTATTTGTGAATTTTAGAAAGATCAAGACTAGCACAAAGTTTTGACGACGCAGAACCCCATTTTTGTGAACAGCGATATTGCTGACCTAGTATGGGAAGCCACAAAGTGACCCAAATACTGGGTCAGCAGACTGCGGACTAGCTCTAACCATGGTATGTGATAGTACACCATGTCAAAATTTCCTATGACGGTCCAAGTAAACAATCTATTCAGTGAATAATTTATCTGGTATGGTATTGCATTTTTCCACACAAGCTGGTTTATTTGCTAAGCAAATTCAAAAATGTGGAGCACTTTTTGCAGGTATAACCCAAAAGTATTTACTGGTTATCTCCAAAATCTATATACACTATCTGATAATTAAATTATTCCCTGCCATTTCCAACCTGCCAGCAAATGTTAATCCGAACAGGTTATGATCAACTCTTTCCTTTCATTTTGAAGCAAAGACAGTTTTCAAAATATCTTCTTTATACTAAAAATCCTTCACCATTTCCAGAGTGAAACAAGATCATCTCCTAAAATGGTCAATTTGCAAAAGACATAGATGCAAACTGCTGCTATCTTCCAAAGTTTTAATAAGTTGTAAATAATCATGTGCTCAGATCTTAACCGGTTGTTAATAATACCTGAGGGGATATGTCTCCTCATATGGCAAGCCAAATGAGAAAAAAAACTTATTCTAGGTTGTTTTTCAAATCTTTAAAATTGAAACTTGTACTTATTGCATAGAAGAATCCTGGATAAAAAGAACATTTCTGACTTCCAACTGTAAGACACAGATTCCAACTTAAGCAAACAATCTTCAAACCTATAACAAAAAAACTTTAAATATTACTATCTTTTCATTTTAAAATGCAATTCATACAATTTTTGTCCATTCTGCTCAAATTCATTTAATATTTAATAAATAAACCTGCTTCACAAACAGATTACTTGCAAAGCATAACCAGCATTAGAAGAATCATGACTTAAAATTTACGTTTTGTTTACAATTTGTGCAAGTCAGCAATAAAGAATGATATTGAATGCAACTAACAGAACATTTTCATTTATCTTTTAATATTGTGGTACTTTTTCAGAAAATACCTGAGATAATGTGTGTCATATGTAATATATATAACTTACGTCCAATATTTCATGACTTCTTTTCAAGTCAGTAATTCAAGCAAAATACTTTCCAAGATGCCATCACAGTTCACCAATGCTAAATTTTCTTATAAGCTCTGGTCCACTGGCATTGAAACCTGCTATGTCTAACATACCACTATCCGTGGGATCTGCCACGGTGAACTGGTTTGAAGCTAGAGCCACTACAACCAACTTGGCATCTATCTGCATTCCTTTGCGGTATTCCTTCAAAGCCTGATAGGGTGATGAGTCATGGGTTGTCTTGACATCGGTGAAGACAATGAAAACATCTGCAGGAACCTTGTTTTCCAGGGCCCATTTCATTGGATAAGCCGTATCCATGCTACCCATGGAAAGCTGAAAACAGTAAGAAGTGTTGCACAATGTGATAAAGATATTCATAATGTTACCTACATAATTAGTAAAACAATAAGTTACATCTTTAAAAAGAAGGATCAGAAAGATAACTTCATTTTAATTTCTTACAGAGGGATAGTCCAGTGTGAATCATATAACATGATGAGATTGAAAAGTAGACTTGTTGTTGCAGGAGTAGATTTATTTGGAAAGTGATGGTGCCAAACATCCAATTCACACACAAAACTCGTACAATACAATATACATGAAACTGCAAGGAAGGAACTTGGTGGAGTCATGGTCCACCCTGTACCCTGCCTCAACCCCCGCCTTTTCCCTCAACCTCTACTTCCTCTGCTGCTTACTGTCAGTTTCCTTCTTTCCTCCAGAAGATCAAACATGAATGCACAACACATTCTTCTTAAAGGGGCCAATGATCTCATCCTAGAAAATTAAAATTATCCAACCTGAGTTAACTCCTATCCCTTTCTCCAACTAAGAGAAAAAGAATTTAAAAGATAAGTGTCTACTGCTCTGCCAGAAAAACCACAAGCTAAAATAAAATTGTCTACTACTCTGTCTGACAAAGCCACAGTAGCCTGTAGCAAGTTCTAATTTTACAAGGCCTTTAACAATCTGTTGAGAACACTAGCATCATGTCATTTTAATGCTAGTTCCACTTGCCCTGTTAATGTAAAGAGCTACACTAAATCACATTCATTGATAGGCACAAGTCTCCACTAACCAATCATATTGAAGCCACTGTTACATCAAGCAAAGTGCAGTATATACACAATCTTAATTAGAGATACTCAGGGATTACTTTAATATGTTTGGGGTGATACCTTCTCCTTTAAAATGCGACCATTTTTATAAACTTCATAGTTCCAAAAGGCAATTATTTTGCTATCCACTATTTTTTTTATACAACTACAAGACGAACATCACAAACAACACAACTGTTTACATGGGCAGTATTTTCCAAATTCAAATAAATGAGATGGACTTCACACCAACCTCTCCTATCTTTGCTTTTGTCTGCTCAAAATTCATTTCAGGTGTTATATGGATATCCTCAAAAGTTTTTGAAAATGCCATTATTCTGAATAACTTTTCTGTCCTCACGACCTGCATTGACATGATGGCGACAGCTTCCTTTGCAGTCACTCCAGGTGATCCATTCACCCCACTCAGTTTCATAGAGGGACTCACATCAACAGCAAGGACAAATCTTTTGCCTGTTGGTTCTAGGAACTGCAGATATAAGACAGAATATTTTATTAAAGATCAATCTCAATCTCACATTTAATTAATGTATTCCTTTAAAAGAAAGAGAGAGAGAACATTTCCAGCCATAACTGATTTTGGACACTTTAAGAGGAACTTTGGACATGCCACAGAGGAACTTTGGGTAATCTGGTGAAGTTTGCACTCATTCCAATGAAGGAAGTGTTCCTGAGATATTAACAGCAGATGATATGACAGTTTCTTTTCAAAGTGAACTTGAAGCAAGCAGGGATAAAGCAGACATTTTCATGAAGTATACGAATAAGCTTAAACCACTCTTTAATGGAAATGAATAGCAACCACATTTTAAAAGTTTGCAACATTAGTTTAAGGCTGAACCTGATGGGTAAAGGGTAGGGAAGGAGGGGATTTAATATCCTACAGAGGGGTGGAAGACTGTAAGTAAGGGGAGCCTGTGAGGATTTTGGATGAAGGAATGCCCCCATAGGGTGCAAGATTTATCACATTATTTTCCACTACTAGTTGTGCATTTAACTACCTGTATGTTATCCACATAAGTTTTGCCACGTTTTAAAGGGGCTTATTGACTTGATATCGATTATTTTGTGACGAGTTTGAAGGAAATCATTGCATGACAATGTTTCTAATTAGCAGATTTACTCATGTATCACTTTCTACTGCTTAACAAAAATGTGAGAAATTGTAGCTTTGTGGACAGGGGTTGCATATGATCAATACCTAATGGTAAAAAGTGTCTGGTCACAGATTTGAATTCAATGATTTTAATCCTGAATTACCCTTTCATTGACATTCCAGTTGTGTGTCAGATGTGCATAATCTCTTAGTTGACCATTTACTATCAAGATGTGAGTAAATCTCAATGTGTGTAAAAAAAAATCATTACTTTTGTGAACCAAATAAAAAAGCCCCTTTAAAGCACCTAATCAAAGGTCTGGGAAAACTTGAGAGAAATGCCCCCTTCCCCTTAAAGTTCCCATGTAAGCCTGCTTCTGATAATGTGTATGACACCACTCAAGCAAGTTTCTAGTTTTCGATCTAAAGACAAATCCAAAGTCTCTACTAAACTCTATCATTCTTTAGAGGAAAAAATAATCGATGACATCAATGGCAAAAGCTGCTATAGTAACTGGTTTTGCCAACAATTATACATTGAAATGGCAGCAAATTTTTGCCATCAATCAATCTCTTCATTATACTCAGCCAATCAATCTCTACATTCTCAAAATACTATCCCAATTTTTGAAAATTTTTCATGAAAAATAACAGGTTCTTGGAATTCATCAGGGCATAAATCACAGACTCAAATAATCAAACTGTTGAATACTTAAATTCAGAAACCACACTTTGTGTGGCCATAAATAGCTTCCAATTTCGCTGTTGCTAGCTGTATGCATGTATTGTACTAACATACAACACCATTCTCACTGTTGTTGTATGAGCAGGGAGTTGCTATTTGTAAAATAGCAACTCCCTGATACTATGAGAGATAACATGGGTGGATAATGTCGTGGCTTCTTTCAAAAAAGTTGAGCAAATCTTTTTTGGAGGATTTTTCAACTCATAATTATTCGCAATTCAAAAGGAGTACGAAAACAGGGATGATATCATGAGAGAGCCAACAATTTTCTCTTTTAGGCAATATTTATTTGAGCTTAACCAGTCAAAGGTTTCATCACAGTTTGAAAAAGACATCCACAAAAGTAACTGATCATGGCCACACAGCACAAACAATTATCACTTGGGTCACAGTAAGTTCTATGCCTTGCCATGCTGGGCTGTTGTGTAGTGTGTGTGTGTAGTATGTGTACACAGTTGATGGATTGAACTGGCTGCCACGTGAATGATTTCCGCAGCAACTTGTTCTCGTAAGTGACAGTGCCTAGCATTGAATGTCCACATGCTGTTTAATCATGCTGCAAGCAAAACTTTTTTTCCAAAATTTTCAATTGATGATAAGTAGTGAGATACGTGATTAATATTGTTAGAAAATTACTGTACATGTGTTTCTTTTTGAGAAAAGTCAATTTTGTGCAAATTGTAGGGCTTAGAGAGAATTTATCATGTTTCAAAAACGCATTGTCATGACTAGGACATTGCCTGAGGGACAGTATCACCACTGTAGGCCTACTTTACTGAATGTTAGGGGTGCTTATACCGGCCCCACTAAATCTTGTTGGTTGTACAGTTAGTTAGATGAGGTTTAACGGCCCAGTTTCCAACCAATTAGTTCAAGTCGAGCTGGCCACGGCCTTTTTTCTAGTTGTGGCTCACTGGCTTGTTTTCCCTTGCTCCATTGCTTTTGCGGAGCATCACGCACAATGGCAGAAGGTTCCATTTGTACAGAACATCAGATGAAATGCACTGTGGAACACCACATGCACAGTGCAGTGTATGGTAGACTCGTACTCTTTGGAACGCATTGTACAGGAATTGCCATGGAGACATCTAGGGGAATTTTTTTGGCCTGATTCTTATATTATGTCATAAAACTCTTGTAAACAAGGTGAAGAACATTTTAAAGTCATGACTGGACATGACTAGACAAATCTTGCCCCTCCCCCTGATAATTCTCTCCAGAGCATATTCACACTCATCACACCCCCTTCTGCCCAGGAGAATTCCCACGAGAAAATTTTACCTTTCACAATCACCCCAAACTTCCATCCATGACAATTACCCCTAAGTTTGCATGTGTCCTGGGTGGAAACTGCACCAGGAAGGGGGAGGAGCTTGCCTGTGGAGAGTTGTCTGGAGACCTGTGAAAGTGTCTAACCTTAAAAGAAGTCAGCAGTGCTGCATCCAAAGCTTCCAGGATTTGTTTGTTAAGTGTCCATTTTATTTTTTCTGTCCCAACTTTTGTTCTCTTGGTGCGGTAGCTCTTCAAGGCTTGAAGGATATCATAAGGATGAAGTCTTGCTGCTTTTAATTCTTCCTCGTTTTTTAGTCTCTCACACAGACGGGAACTTGTTATGTCCTGAGGTCCAAAGAGTTCTTGCTTGTTAGTAAGCCTCCCTAAATCTGGCAAAATTTCTTTCAGTGGTAGATGCTGCACTACAACTGTCCACAGCTGTAATTGAGAACAAAAGATATAGTCTCAGTTGCTCAGTATGTAAACAGAGTTGAAAATGAGTATATACCAGAAAGCCCAAAGGCTTAGTGATTCCTTGCCATAGAAAATGTTGGGATTTTCTTGGGAAATCTTGGGAAATTTTGCTTTTCAACCTCTAATGACTGCAGATGACCTTTGACCTCCACAAAAAAAAGGCTCTTCCTCCAACAATAAAGCATCCATGTACCACATATGAAATCTATCCAAGCTTCCTACAATGGGAAATCATGTTGAGAAGGTTCTCAGACTTTGACCCCAGATGACATTTGACCTCCAGCAAGGACAACATGGTTCTTCTCACCATAAGGCATGCACATACCAATTATGAAATCTATCCAAGTTTCCCACCTTGAGATATCTTGTTTACAAGGTTTTCAGTGTTTGAATCCCCATGACCCCAGATGACCTTTGACCTCCAACAGAAACAATAGGGTTCATCTTCTCACCATAATGCATCCACATACTACATATGATATCTATCTAAGCTTCCTACCTTGAGATATTGTGTATACAAGGTTTCTGGCTTTTGACCTCTGGTGACCTCAAATGGCCTTTGACCTTCACCAAAAACAATAGGGTTCTTCTCAAACATGACAAAACTGAATACCAAATATGAAGTGTCCGTCATTCCTATCTCGAGATATGGTGTTTACAAGGTTTTTGCAGTTTAACCTCTGGTGACCTCAAATGACCTTTGACCTCCACCAAAAACAATAGTGTTCTTCTTAACATGAAAAATCTATACTAAATATGAAAACTGTCGGTCTTTCTTATCTCAAGATATCGTGTTTACAAGGTTTTCAGCTTTTGACCTCTGCTGACCTCAGATGACCTCTGACCTTCACCAAAAACAATAAGGTTCTTCCTCTCAACATGACAAATCTATATACCATTTATGAAAAGTGTTGGTCATTCCTATCATGAGATACTGTGTTTACAAGCCATTTTCAAGGTTTTTGCAGTTTAACCTCCGGCAACCTCAAATGACCTTTGACCTCCACCAAAAACAATAGCGTTCGTCCTCTTAACATGATAAATCTACATATCAAATATGAAAAGTGCCGGTCCTTGCTAACTCAAGATATCGTGTTTACAAGGTTTTCGGTTTTTTGACCTCTGGTGACCTCAGCTGACCTCTGAACTCCACCAAAACAATAGGGTTCTTCCTCTCAACATGATAAATCTATATACCAATTATGAAAAGTGTTGGTCATTCCTATCTTGAGATATCATGTTTACAAGCCATTTTCAAGTTTTTTGCAGTTAAACCTCCGGCGACCTCAAATGACCTTTCACCTCCACCAAAACAATAGGGTTCTTCCTCTCAACATGATAAATCTATATACCAATTATGAAAAGTGTTGGCCATTCCTATCTTGAGATATCATGTTTACAAGCCATTTTCAAGTTTTTTGTAGTTAAACCTCCGGCGACCTCAAATGACCTTTCACCTCCACCAAAAACAATAGGGTTCTTCCTCTCAACATGACAAATCTATATACCAATTTTGAAAAATGTCGGTCATTGCTATCTTGAGATATCGTGTTTACAAGCTAGGTGTCACATACCCACACAGGTTTTTTTTTCTATCAACCTGAGGACCCCACTGTTATTTCCTTTGTGTTTGCTTACTTAACCCTAACCTTAACAATAGACTGTCTATGGTTCAGAACACCCGAGGACCGGAGAACAATAGAAAATGTCCTCACCTTGAATGGAATGTTGGGTCCATACATACACACAAACGCACACACAACATCACCATCGCATAGATTCCTGGCCTGCCTTTGGCAAGTTCTCAAAAATGAAAGACTGCCAAGTTTAATTTTAATTAACAGTCTTAAGAGGTGTTTACAAAGATCCATATATCTTAGCATTCTCTGCTGACTGTAACTCTACCAAACACCACACAGCATATCAAGTTGCAGTTTTCAATAAGCCTGAAGTCTCCCACACTACTATCCCAGCTAGAGCAATATGTTGAGATATAGCCACAGCACAATAATGCAATGCCATGATTGGTAATCACTAATTACATCATATTAAGTAAGATCTTGGGAGACAAAATTTTAGTCTTTTCAAACAAAGAACTCAAATGATCCCTGAATGACTGTTTGGCCTTACAGTAAATTCCTGACCACCCTTTACAAGCCATTAGTCAAAGACTATTTGACTGTGAATATTAAACTGTACCTCCAAAATATCCACTGCCATTTGTGGGAGAAAAAAGATTTTGCTTTTTTTCACACTGATTGGCCTTGGCACTGGGGTGGGTCAATGCAGCAGTTCTGTGGTACAAAGGCCCTTTCCCACTAGGTGAAACATGACATGATACCATACTGTAAAACAAAGTTTAAACCAATGTTTTTATACAGACATGTCAGTCAATAAAATTGAGTTAATTAACATTCACCCACTTGTTTAAGGAATATTACGTGCGACCAATCATTCCATAGAATTTCCATTTTGTTAGATCATGTGACTAACCAACTTTTTAATGATATGTACTACTTTCCCAAAGATTGTATGCAAATGTGCTTACATCCCTTACCATGAATAATTTTCCTAAATATGGTATGTTTAAGACTTTGGTCTCACCAAGCTTCTAGCACATTTGGTATCAAATCAAAACACTGTATACTGGCTATAAGCCTATAACACTGCAATGGTATCAAGACCTCAGCTCTGCAGTATTGCATGACAGTAGTACAAGTCACATACACTGGGTTTACACTTTACTAAGCTGGTATTGCCCTTCATCACTGCCTGAGAGGGTGTAGCCTCACCTAAGAAGAGGAAATTTGGTCTTGACTACAACACTAGTGTTCATGTTGTCCAACTAACCTCTTTACTCTTACGCCAATGGTTGTTAACATGGTCTAGGTGCAACCGATGCTCCTCCACCAATGCCATCACTCTCTGCTTGTCAGCATCCTTGTTCAGTTTACGAACATCTTCAACATCCATCAGAAACTTTCTCACAGGTTTGACTTCATCTTGTAGTCCATCTTCTGGGTATGCTTCCTTCACCTTGTCCAACCCCTTTACTAAGTACTTCAACACAGCTGCTGTTCCTTTAGAGTAAGAACAAAGAGGAGAGAGTATGAATATGACATGCTCTCAAGTGGACTTGGGTGAAAGTAGGATAAAAGTATTAAAATTCCAATAAAACAGGATAAAAGTAGCATTTTGTAGGCCAAACATATAGCAAGACAAAAGTAAGACTGCAGGTTTTCAATCAATCCTACCCACTAATCTTAATAGCATTATAATGACTTTTTTCAACTTTTTCAATAATTTTAATGTTACATTTTATGCATTTCTATTAGATAAATGCACAGAAAGTAGAATAAAGTAACAAAAAGTAGGATTAAATAGAATTTTCCAGGAGAAAAAATGAAATTTGTGGGAGAACTGTTTGAATGTAGGACAAAGTAGGATCAGTAGAGCTATTACTTGAAAGCTTGATGTAAGAATGCATACTATGGTGGTAAGCTGGAACTTGGCACCAAACTTGTTCAGAAATTTATAAATGTAAAGTACAGCAGGCCAACTGTACACACATGAAGTAATGAAGTTACAGTTTGGCAACTACTGTACTGTAAAACACATCCACACATGTATATATCCTTTACAGACATGCTGCAAATTTCAAACCAAATAAATGTGCTGAGGTTCAAATATTGTACACTTTGCCCAACAATAACTCTGAAATGTCTTGTTGAAAGTCTATTATGTTAAATTTCTTTAAGTAAGTGCATCTGAAAGCACAATTTGAATGATGTAACATAGTGTAAATTATAAACTTAACCTTGCAATTGAAGAGGTGAAAACCATTCTCTGAAATTTGTCTAAAACCATTTTAAGTATCCCTTCCCTTCAAAGCTAGAAAGAAGTCCCCATCTATATTAATGCCCCCATATAAATCATCCTCCCCCTAAAAAATAAGCATATATATATATTTGGATCAGTCCTAGTCATTGCAAAAGTGGAGGATATTATGGTACAACAATACTGTATGTACAGTACAGTAAGCACTACAGTAGTACAGCATGTTTGTTACATCAGGAAGCTGCTACTTGGACAGGAGAAGAAACGTCGACTTTAATTTATGACAATCCAATTAGTCCTAGACATGCTTAAGGGGATAATCCTGTAAAGATTGATAATTGTACCTAAGACTATTTAGCTTTTGTCTGGCACTAACAATTGGCCCTTCTGACCCTGTGCAACTTCATTTGTATCTCCTGCTACCCTAACAAATGGATTAAATTAAACAGTCATTTGATGTCGAGGAGACTGCCGACAGCCAAATAAGAAATTCAGGCTAAAAATTCAAAATGACTGGTTAGTGCTTCGTAAGACTAGATGCTGTTGCTAGGAGTAATGTTAATGCCATATGCAAATGAGCAGACTTAGTGACGAGCCTATACTTTGCAGATGAATTTTGACCAATTTCCACACAAATGCGCTTATTGAACAGGGTTTATACATATTCGGCGTTTAACAAGGAATCAAAGCAAAACTTACGTATAAGCAACACTTCGCAACAAAACGAGCAATTTAATTTTCATGTCAAGTGACTGGCAGTGCTGAAGTGATAGGCAAAATTCGATGATGTCCTCTTCAAGATGTAGCAGACGACATGTACCTATTGTGCCTAGTTACTAACACCTTTTAATTAAGCTTATTGAACCTTCAATGAAGTGCAAAGGGAGAGCGATTAGGGGTGTTAAAAAGTTTACGAGTTTGACCTTGGCGGTAAGATCGTCGTCATCAAAGGGACTTGTGAAGTTTCTTCTCCTGTCCCAGTAGCAGCTCCCTGGTTATATTACACCATCTGTATTACTAGTACTTATGTGTACAAGGGATGTGTACACTACATGAATGTACCTTGTCAAGGCTTGTCCACATTTTCCTTATCAATAGCCCATATTTCTAACATCAATTATATGCATAGGAGTCATGGGATAAACTTTGAATAGTTAGATGAGGTTTACGGCCCAGAACTTTCTAACCAAATGGGTTAAGTCGAGCCAGCCACAGCCTTTTTTCCAGTTGTGGCACACTGGCTTGTTTTCCCTAATCCACTGGACAAACTTTTGATACGCATTATTTATGTTAATTGCACTTTCATGTGCCAAAAAACAATGTAACCAAAACTCTATCCCATACTCCTTTGTAAGTTTGCTATTTGGAAAAGGGTCTACAGCAGTGGTTCTCAAACTTTTTTAAACTACTGTACCGCCCTTCAACCATCTTGAACTGTCCCAATGCCCCCACCCCTCCCCTCATCCTACCATTCACAGTCGGATGCTCAACAATGTTTTTCTCTCAGTTAACTTTACTGTATAATCCAAACAGTAAGAAATTGGAACTTGGGGTGGACTTTTACTTTCTAATGCCATTTTTGGATAATTTTTGGTCACAAAATTTATTTTGGTGAAGGAGCTGGGGAGAGGACTGGGATGGTGGGGGTGGAGGGAGAAAGAAGCAGAGGCGAAGAACTAGCAGAGGGGAACAGACTCCCTGGATGCCTTTTTGTGCCCTAAACTGCTGCAGTGTCGTAATCGCCAGGGACCCACAAATCAGTGCCAACACCCCCTATTCCCTGTTAACTTTGCAGCGCTCACCCGAGACTTTCCAACACCCCCAGGGGGCGGTAGGGACCACTTTGCGAACCACTGGTCTACAGTATGCAAACTTCATTTCACAGGTCTACTTGCACACAGTGATTGTATGTAACCATCACTGCCTCCACTGTACATTACATGTGCATGAACCAATGGTGATAACACACAGTAGGCCCTATATCTGAAATTCCTGTTTAATGTTTCTCAAGTTGATTTACTGTACTGTACTGACAGTGCTCAAGTTACCATAGCCATAGCCAGCTTGTAAATTGTGGAATGACAGAGTGTTTAGTGGGCATTTCCATACATCCATCAGTTTAATTAATATATACTGTAATGTACAGAGAGAGGTCTTTTATTCCAAACATATAGAGAAATATGAAGAGATGGCATGGTGCAAAGGTCTGTTATTCCAAACATACAGGCTACAGATAAAATTGAGAGCTGGCATGGTAGAAGTCTGGGGAGGGATTACCCCAGAATCCCCTCCCATGCTGTTAAATATCATTGCAG
This sequence comes from Holothuria glaberrima, assembly GCA_009936505.3. Taxonomy (NCBI): domain Eukaryota; kingdom Metazoa; phylum Echinodermata; class Holothuroidea; order Aspidochirotida; family Holothuriidae; genus Holothuria; species Holothuria glaberrima. The sequence continues at coordinate 6,885 of WURT03060330.1, read as the reverse complement.
AGCTATAAATCGAATACAACTATCAACCAAGGGTCACCAATTGGTCACCACTCCAAATTGACAAGTAGTACAGTAGTACACTGTACTGCACAGACTATAGTTAAGAACACAGGCACAGACCAGCGTAACACCACAGGAAATTGTTGCACCTGGATTTCATGTACTGTACATAAATATCATATGTAGGCTACAGGTCTACAGAATAAATTTCCAAATCTTTATTACCCTGCTATACAGTTAAGTTCCACAGATGGTGTAAACTTTGAAGTACATATGGTACCATAATATTTACAAAATTTTTATTATGACTGGATCTGGATCTAGAGTATGGTAATTTTGGCACTAAATGAAGCAATTAAGTAGTGACAGATAAGTACTGTATGTATATGTCTGACTACAGTAACTAAGGTGGTGTGCATTCCATTCAAATATTTGGAAGACACAGCAGACAGTTTGGAATGTGTTGTACATAAAGAGATGGTAGCCACTTCCTGTGTAGACTAATTTGCTGGAAGACAGTGATTTCTGCCTGGTATAGTAGGATACTGAGCACAGTATACAGTACTGTAAGCAAATTTTGCAAACAGGCCACAACTTGAAGATGGGAATATAAGGCAGCTATTGACAAACAAAGAGGAAAATGTAGATCTCAAAAATAACTTAAAAAAAGAAAAATCTGAGGATCACATTGTGTTGACTAATATGAATAACTAAGATATTTCAGTGGTAATGCTTCATCGTATAACCCACACCCCCACATTCATGCTTCATGCGCAGCCCAAAAATACTTTATTCACTGAAAAGTGATGAGAGTTTGCCAACACCACAATGATGCTTTTTTCTATAATGAAATTGGTTCACACAATGTCTTTTCATTTGTACAGTATCTTTTTGTTGTTTTTTTTTTTATCTAATTCTCTAACTACAGTAAGCAAAGAAATCTCAAATTTTTATCCATGAAATATGATGCCAGACTCAACAGAGAGTTTAGAGTGCACAGGAATTTCAATATATATCCAAACTTTTAATTCAACAAAAGATCAAAACAACAACTTTGAGCTTGGGTCAACTTCAGATTAACTGAAGTTTTTTCCTTCTTGAAAAATTGCATTTTAAAACAATGTTTTCACAATGTTGACCTCTGATGAGCTACTATAAAGTGACTTTTAATGTCCACCAAACACAACAAGGATTATCTAAGCAATACAGGATATCCACATGACAAGTATGAGATACAACCATGTTACCCTTCTTGAGGCATCATGCATACAAGTAGTTTTCATGGTTTCTACAGTTTGACCTCTAGTGACCCAACATGACCATTTACCTTTACTAAATATTGTAGAGACCATATGCTCAATATTGAGTACCCAACTGGGGAGTGTGAAATTCATATATACAGTTACATACTGTAATTTAGGTGATGGTGATGCCATGTGTGTATACGCATGGATGTGATACTTTGCTTGCAAACACGATATCTCAAGAAGGGTAACTGAGGAATATCAAGCTGGCCATCTGGATACCCATACTGAGTAGATGATCAAAGTTCCCCTACAGTACAGTCACCAAAGGTCATATTGTAAAAGCCATAAGAAATGGTTGTAAACATTATTTCCGAGGGAAACTTCAATGAAAATCATAGTTGGCAAATGATTCTGCATATCAAGTAGATCTTCACTATTGACTTTGATGGAGGTCAAAGTTCATTTTGGGTCACTGTAGGTCAAATAGTGAAATCTTGAAGATTGTAAACACAGTATCTCAAAGTGGGCAAGCTTGCCTGGATTTCATACTTTGCATGTATAGTACCCATTATACTTGTTGTAGGTCAAAGGTCATGTGGGGTTACCATAGGTCAAACTGTAAAAATCTTAAAAGATTGCATCTAAACATTTTAATCTCAAGATGCAAATTTATAGATACCCTATACTGAGTAGACAGTTAGATGGGGTTTTACGACACACCAACACAATTGTGTTATATAGTGTCATCTAGAAAATAAAAAGTACAATGTTGGGGTAAAAAAAAAAGGTGGGGTCAAATTCCACAAAAAGGTTCAGGCAAATGCAAGAGTCATGTCAAAAATTCCTATACAGTTTATACTGAGTAGATAATCAACACTACTTTTGGTGGGGGTCAAAGGTGAGATGGGTCATGAGAGGTCAAACTTGTAAAAGCCATGAAAAATGTTCATAAACATGCTCTCTTAAGGAGGGAAACTTCAATGAATAGGTAACACCTTCAGAAGGGAAACCGGAAACCAGTGAATTTCATAGGTAGCATGTGGATACTGCACATTAAGTAGACCATTCCTATCAACTTTGGTGGAGGTCATAGGTCATTTTAGATCACTGGATGTCAATTGCCAAATAGTGAAAACCTTGAAAACAGCTCATAAAAGTGGTATCTCAAGTTGGGCAAGCTTGAGCGCTGTCTTACAGTACTTTGGATGTTAACTACTCATATTGATACTCCCTGTTAAGAAGATGATCCCTATTATTTTTAGTGTAAGTAAAAGGTGAGGAGTCAACTGTAAAACCCTTAAAAGTTGCATTACAAACATTGCATCTCAAAATGCATTTAAACTTAACCAATCTCATATTGTAGTTCATTATGTGGAAACCCCATGGATATTGAGTAGATCATCCCTGTTGTTTTTAGTGGTCATCCCTGTTGTTTTTAGTGGTCACAGGTCACCTGGAGTCACTAGAAGTCATTAAGTGGGGTCAATCTTGTAAATGTGATACTGTATCTCAAAAAGGTAAATTCCTTCAGTTTTTGGCAGGGAATAAAGATAAGTCAACTTTTTCCCAACATGTTTTCCAAACAGGTGAGGAAAATTCTTGCATGCAATTTAACTTCGGAATTATTGAAAAATGTGCATGAATTACACAATCCCACAGCATAATGCCAACACTGCTCTAATGCAGGGTCAATTGGATATGGTCATTTGGACATTTACAAAGTTGATTAAGGGCCACATAGTACTAAATTTCCTGAACATTCAGTGGAGGGGGGGGGGATGAGGGTGCAACTTGCTGTTAAGATGGAGGTGCACACTCAATAGTGAGGTTAGGTACAAAATGTTACTAAACCGACTGCACAGTGAAGTGGTTAGAGCATCCGACTTGCATCCCGAAGGTCAGGGGTTCGAATCCTGGCTGGGTCATACCAAAGACATTCAAAATGGAACCAAATGTACTGCCAACGTGCTTGGTGCTCAACATAAATAAGCATTGGAGTAGGGAAAACAAGCCAGTGAGCCACACCTGGAAAAAAGGCCATGGCCAGCCCAACTTAAACCAATTGGTTAGAAACTGAGCCGTTCAACCTCATCTAACTAACTAACTACAGTATCCTTTTCATTTTCTTAAATTTTGTTGAATCTGCTCCAAAAATTAATTACCATTTATTGTATACAGAAGATGCCACAAAACCAACACACCAGTTGTAGGCTGTATGCATACCATTTACTGTACAGCGTGGCATAGTGGCTCATTGCATCACATGCTACTGTACAGTAGTGCTCCTGTAACAGTCCATTGTGCACAGTGTGGTTCAAGCCTCGTTCGTTTACATCATACAACAGGTACTGTATACCGTACAACAAGTCTACATGTGACAAGAAAACTGAGAAAACAGTTGTGAGAGTGTCAAACGAAATTCAGGTGATGTATGAAGGAAAATGCTGTTGTAGACCCTTGTCGTAGAGTTTTGAACATGTTCAAAATTATTTTTGAATCGTACCAATTCTCCATGTCAGGTCCATGTCGTACAGTACAGTTGGTACGTCATGCGATACCCTAAGACATTGCATGACTTTGTTATGATACAGTAGACATACAAATTTCATACCATTTGTGAGTAATGTGAGGCCCTCAGAATCGTAGGAAGGTCCTATGATTGTCCAGACGTTAAATCCACGACAGTCCTTCGAATGTTCCACCATCGTACATTTCATTTTCGTGTAGCACTTGTTCCATAGTCGTACAACAAACTGAACTGTCGTGCGGTGTTTTCTTTGTCTTGTGACAATCGTACAAGGATAGTATGATTTTTGTAGGAATGCCATACAATTTATCTTCGACAGCCTTTACGTATTTTCCCACCACAGTCGTACTACATGTATTTCATGTGAATGTTACTGAAATCCACCTTTCGCAATCATAGTGTACATCAGTCCCCTCTGTCATAGCCCCGATAAAATCGTACTACTAAACAAATCATAAAACATATATGAACGATGCTTCAGTAATAAACTGCACTATAAAAACTGCATGCCAATTAAACAGAAAACATTCAGAAAGTGGAGAACGGGTCACATGTTTAGTTAAAGAAAAATGAAAACTATAGTTTATGACTAAACAAGACTTCTTATTTATAAATTGCTGTATGGGAAGGATCAAATGACCTTTTGAGCTGTACACGGCCTGCTGGCCTGAGGAATCCCACCACTGTTCCAGTGCAAGGATTTGATTTTTCTGCTAAATAATAAACAAACTGAAACTTGACTAGTGCAACATTGCAGTACAGTATTTGTACTATTTGTACACAAGTGCACAGCCCTTCAGGCTGGTCAGAATACATGTATAGCCTGTGGGTAGCATGGTTATTACCAATCACAGCAATGTCCAAAGCATTGGTACTGTACAGGTACAGTACAGTACTGTGCAGTATGTGCCCAAGCTTTTCGGGGTGCTGTCTGCGTTGATCATTGCCTGCAGGACAAGTCTATGGAACGGAGTGCCTGCTCTCTACATACTGTAGAATCTGAAACCAGTATCAGACATTTCTAGCTGCTTGAACCTTTTATTTGAAATATGCATTATTCATGCTTTTTCATTAGTGCCTGGCAGAAATTTCAAAGTTGCACATGGCTGCCTTGTGCTGCCTGACATTGGCACATTCCTGCATGTGTAAAGTAACAACAACATGAAAGTTCTGTGTAAAGAACAGTCCTTTTACTGGCATATATGCACAGTAAATGGAGGAAAATATTGAAACTACACCTCAAAATACACACTGACTCATCAATGGCAAGTTTAAACCACTGAAGCACTGTAAATTGCATCAAAAGAACAGCAGAAAGCTACAGAGGCACACATCTGCAATTTTGTCAGACTTAATAAGGTACAGTACTGATTGGATGGTGATGTAAGGCTTTTACAGCTCTTGAAGGGTTCCCATTGATCAATGAAGCATCTTTTTACAGTAGTAGCCTGGAAGGTGTTAAGGCACTGTAAGATGAGGGACTTGCAGTTCAGCTCCTGTACCACTACCTATGTGCCTTCTCCCCTACAGAAATATACTGTACTATAAAACAGTATCTCAAATTTATGATTCTGAATTTCTGACTAGAACTGTAGCTATTGGCAGATTAAGGAATTCTTTCAAAAAAGTGATGCTGTTCCTAGAGAGTGGCACAAACAAGACAAGCCTATGTGTATGGTGGAATTGAGGTACAAATTTTACACCAAAGTCTTAAGTTCTGCATTCTATTGTAGGATGTGGGGTTACCAGTGCCAGAAGGGTTAAAAGAAGTAGTCAAATCCTACCGCCTTCACTTAAACATTTTTAACAAGTCTCCTTACAAACAGAGTGCTAGGAAGTGGTACAAGCTCACTGTGACCCTAAATACATTCAGAACTTTACATCTTCTGAGGGGAGCAAATTTAAGAAGGGTGTCCAATAGAGATAACTACTGTACATAACAACTCTCTGGCAGAGAACATCTTCGGACTGGACAAGTATGCCTTCATGCTAGAAGGTAACTGAATATGAAATTGGTGTACAAATGTTATCCTTGTGAACCATGGACATTTAGAATGCCACAAATGCCCACATCCAGTACCGTAACACATTCCCGTCACTTGCTAATTTATGTAAGTATATGTACAGGGGATGTATGTACAGTACTCTAGGGATGTAGCATGATAACATGTTATTCATTACATCACACGAACCACGTGCAAACATGAAGCACTAATACTGTATATCATAGCATGTAGGGACACAGGGCTTCCAAACAACATACCATATAGTACCTGTAGTTCAAAGTCTACTTCAAAAAGGTACTTTCTGCTCAGCTAAAAATAGTTATTGGAGCAATGAAAATATTGATCTATAACAACAACTGCTACTGACTTGTTACAACTGTCATAACCAATGTACGATACTGTATGCTGCTGGGAATTGCATAGCTCCTTAGATTCCTGAAGGGGAAACCACAGTAGTACGTCTTACTATACATGGGCCAGGCCATAAAACTGCAAATGGGTCAGGCCATAAAAGAAAACCTGATGTTCCATTTATTGACATAAATTTAATGTACATATTGCTGATACTGTACTTGATGGGGTTGAGCTGGAGGCATTGGACCAAAGGAGTAAATTGCAGTTGTATACATGTGTGGAATCCACTAAATATAGTTATTGTTAATTACAGATCTACTAAATTTTTTAGTACATATGATCGATGTAAAACAGAAATGGCGGAAAGCAGGTGACTTTATACTGTACGAGGTTGAGACCTGTTCTGTGTTTCAGGTAAAGAGTTATAACAGCAGCACTGCAGCTTTAACCTGAAAAGTGTGTTGTCATTCTACAAACTGTAAAGTGATACAAGTTTCCTTTGTTAACAATTAAAGGAGAAGCCAACCCACCGATTTTGCAGTAAACCACTAGTAGGGACTAATATTCTACCGCATTTTCTGAAAAAGCTAGTCAAAACAGCATTTCTCCAAATTTACATGAATTTTTCAATTATTTTTTTACACACACGATGTTAATAGCCATTTTCTTGTTTCCAAAAAAGAGGGCGCTTCAAATATGACGTAAAAGAGCCACATCGTAAGTAACACGATGTGTCAGTCATTGCACATGG
>WURT03060319.1:0-13870 GCA_009936505.3 Holothuria glaberrima | reverse complement strand
CGAGCCGCACAAGTAGTCGAAAAAGCACGTGACAACGAAAGCAATCCCTACAATCGAAGCTGTGGGCTTCGATTAATCAATGTTTTAACACCTCAATGCCCTTCCACTGTATGTATGTTGAAGGACGCATATCAGGCAGGAATGTGCAACGATACTGAAGTCGACAGAAGGGTCACATGATGTAGGTCAACTTACTGAAGTCGATCCCAATGCCCTAGAAACGCGTATGCAGAAGTGAAAATAATGTAGATACAGTTGCCTTAGAAATTTGGTTAAAAAGCTTACTTCACAGTACACGGTGCAAATGTGATAACACTATTGTAAAGCAAGAAAGAGAAAGGACATGGGTCTAAAAGTCCTACAACCCGCATGATAGCGCTTTGTTTGAACAAGGTTTGCGCCGAATGAAAAGATACATGTATAACATACAGCCAAACGGGGACTGTGTTGGAGGCTTCAAGGCACATCTTTGGCAGAAATGCACCAGTGCGTATGCGTGCATATGTGTAAGCATCATACGCCTTTTTGTTTTCGTGAAAAGGGGCTGTGTTCGGCGGGAAGTACAGTACATCTGTGCAAACGTTACAGTCAGTATACAAACGCGCCTACTCTGTAGGCTATTCTTCAGTGAAATTGCAATAGCGAATGTTAGTTATGCAGTAAAGATTAAGATGTCTATTTTTGTATCAATGATGAACATTACCCGATGAGGGTGCTAGATATCTGATTCTTACGTCACAACGTAATTGAGTTGTTGCCTCCTTCACGCCCCCCCCCCCACCTTAGAAATCGACGTGGAGGTCCTTAACGCTTGACATACGGCTAAGTAACTTTTAGGCAAATCGAGGGATTTCATGTGAAGTCATGCGAGAGGGATTGCCAGGCACTGAAGGGCTAAGCACACACGTAGTAAGCGTATTCACAGCACACGCGCACGGCATAACCACGGATATTACGGTGGACAATTGACGCTTGCCCCTCAAAACCAGAGATCCGCGATCACGTGACGTCGATGAAACCCCTCTAAATGAGTTCTTTGTATTTTTGTTATTTGTACAGTTGAGTGGTTGTTTTGCCGAATTAGTTTGCTGTATTTCAAGTGTCGTGGTGTCACCATTGTCGATATCTGGAGGGGAAGGGGTGAGGGGAGGTTCACATGAACATTGTCTTGTTGGGACATAAATGTCAGGTATATACCGCCCTTTGCCCACTTGCCCTGCGGCATGATGGTCAGGCCCCTGTGTAATAACATACTTTCAAATTTTAATATTTTCCTCAACAAAAAAGGAAGCATATATGGCACCAAATTGCATGTAAGGACACCCAGTTTTTCAAAAATTTTCAAATGGGGAGGGGGAACTCCCTTAGACCCCTCCCCAGGCCGACGATCACACAACATACTTCAACCCCCCCCCCCCCTTGAGAGAAATCTTGGGTACTCCACTGACCCTCGCTGTTTGAATGTTTCAATGACTTGGTGAGATATTCTGTGAAAACTTATGCTTCTCCATTCAACGAAAATGTTTTCCCCTAGCTTTGTTTGCCCCCTCTGTTCTGGAAGTCTGGTTACGGGCCTGCGCCTTCGGCAGTTGCGCGCTAGCACCTACTTCATTTTTAATTGTCCTCTGTGTATAAGTTTATGTTTTAGTTCCAATAACAATCATTTGGGACTGAATTGCATTCTATTAAATTTTAAAAGGACTGCACATAAATTAGGAGAACGAGTTTACGAGAGTGAAACTGGAAATTCCCGGTAAACTATGTCGTTCGATTGTTACACAACTATATACTGTGCATAATATCTTATTTTAAAAGGAGGCTATTTATAATGGGGCAGAATTTCCGACTTACACGAAAGACGATTTAATGAGCTTTGAGAATTGGAGCTCGCAGCTCGAAAACGATGACAAATTCGAGGAAAATATTTTATGCATGGATTCGTAATTTCATTAAAAACTTAACAATTCACGGAGAGGAAAACCTAACACGAAAGTAAAACTGCCAAAACAAGAAGAATTAACAAGTGTCGATGACATTAGTAACACAGACTCTTACATAGGCTAACGGGATATAATTTCACAGGGGCTCAATGTGCCTTGCCCGAGAAAAACAGGATAATTTGCGAAATTTTTGCAATTGCCTGAGAGATTGAATTTTGCTAAACTCAGGGGGTCCTCTGCCCCTCTGCCCCAGTCCTTACGGCTATGAGCTTGCAGAGGCTGTTACCAGTCTAATAAAGGATTGTGAACATGCCGTATTTTAGCTGATATCAATCCTTATATTTGGGCTTGTAGTTGACACTATTGCCCACATCGTCTTTCGCAAAGAGCAAAGTAATTAACATCTTACCGCCAACATTTAGCTCATGTTGTTTTTTGTATGCTATTCTCTTTAAATAGCTTCCTCCTCTTGTTCAGAAGCTAATGTGATATCTTCCTCTTGGTATTAGAACTGTGAACAATGTTTCTACACAATGTTGCCCAAATCAAGACATAACTTCGTCCTTTTACAATGGCCGTGGTCATAATATGGGATATCAGCTGTTGCATGATAGGACATTTCTTAAGTCTGAACCCACCCCTACTCAGGGCAATTTCCACAGATTTTGATTAGTTCTGAAAGGTACTGACCCCACCCTTAGAGGAAGGGTCTTAAGAAAAGAAGATTGTTTGAAAAAAGGTAATTGTCCTTACAAGTAAAGCTTTGTCAAGTCGTAACCTTGCAAGGTAAGGAACTCCCCTGTGTTGAAATATAAGATTCTTATGCCCTGACATGTTCAAATCAGAACACGTTTTCAAGTCAGTGTTTTGGTTAAACTGTTAAAAGGATGTCGTTTGCTTGCGCTAGTCATTTTACCTAAGAATCCACTTTTGATTTTTTTATCATACAATGTTAATAAGTCTTTACGTCACAGTTTTCAGTGAACGATTTGAGCAACCTTGTGTAACCACATAAAGTTGTTAGGAGAGCCAATGAGAGGCAACATTTCATCATATACTATGGCATGTAATAGATACGTGAAAGTTGTCTAAAAACGTGCATACCTTGGAAGCCTGTATTAGTGACTCTGGCCTTTTGGACCAGTTACAGTTGGAGTACAGAGCTGTTCTTTGAGTAAAAACGACATGATGCTAGGCTGAGAGGAGGAGCAGATCATTCAGTGTATTTAAGAATCTCCTCCTTCATAACTAAACAATGGGCTGTGAGGAGTGATGGTTTAATCAGAGAACATTACCCTGGTTAACTTCAGATCGACACCAGAAATTAGGACTGTGTACACTGGGTTGGTTTGTAGTGGCTCATAAAGAGACTATTTATCAGAATACTGGAAATATGATTTTATTTCACTAAAACACAAAGGTTTGGATGGCAGTCGGTGGTCATTCAGAATGACCACTCGTCAATGTGAATTAGAACTTTGCAAAATGCTGCTCCAAGCGAGAAAGGTCTCGGCTCAGGCATCTCTGTTTTCTTGCCTAACATAAAAGAAATGTATGGAGTGAAACCTTGTAAACACGATATCTCAAGGTTGGAAGCATGAACACCTCATATCTGGCATGTGGCTGAGTTACAGTTTAAAAAAAATTCGGAAATCCTATTGTTTTGTTAGAGGGAAGTTTAAAGGTTATCTGAGGTCAACGGAGGTGAAAATACGAAATTTCAAGACAGGAACGATGCATACATTTCCTGCGTTGTATATAGATTTGTCAAATTAAGTGAAAGATTCCTTTAGGTTCTGGTGGAAGTCAAAGTTCAACCGATGTCTTCAGAGGGGATAAGAGAAGAAGGGAATGAGAAAACCAGATAAACTGAATAGACAGTGGTCCCCACCTCAACATTATGTCTTTTCGTGAACACGAAAAAAGTATGACAGTATATATTTACATGCCTTCAAAGATAAAGGAATATAAAATGACGAAGACCCTTTAAAGATAATTTTCTTCCGGGGGAGGTACATGATAATAATTTGAAAGGTTTGTGTACTACGAGTATCATTTTAATGTTCAACGTTCATGTCGCCTAGTTTCAGCAAACTTATAGTTTATACAAATTGTGTTTAATTAAACTCAGTAGGTACAAAAATAACAAAACAGTCATGAATGAAGATGACACAGATAGAGTTACGGAACGCAATGTTCTCATTATATTATAAGTAACTAGATATTAAGTTTAAACAGCATATAATAGGAGGTTATGTGTTGTACAAGTGTGGGTCCTATCTCATTTTAAAGGAAATCAAAGTCACTTTTTATTATACTTGGCTAAAAAAATATAACGATGACTCATATGAAATTTCCTTTCTGCTAGCGATATAAAAGAGAATGATTAGTTTTTGATTTTCAAAAGAAAAAGATGGAATCATGTTGGTATTAAGTGAGTCATTGAGAATAATAACATACACAGATGGAAAATCAATTATATACAGATGATCTTTGTATGCCCACATTACAAGTGGAAATAAGTACGTGCAACAATAATGATTAAGTTTTTCTGAACAAACATAAGGCTGCATAAGCGTAGGGTTATACTTTACTACGTTTGTGCTTGTCAGTATCAAAGTCAAACTAACTTGACTTCTCTACTTGACTGTAATGTGACACTTTGATCACATCCATGTTACCGTTTTACATGAAGATCCTATGCGCACACTTTTGAGGTAGGCATTAAATTTAAAGATTTTGGCCAAGATTTAACCCAAGATTTTGCGTTTCTTAATTTCAAACAACCTTCATGACGGCAATGAGAGATTTTTAATGTAGTTCCAAAGAACGTCAGTACATTTGTTTTATGTTCTTGACTCTAGGTGGAAATACCGGGAAATATAATGGGAAATGTGCCCCCACTTTTTGGAAATGCTCCCTGTGACTTTTAACTTTTTTCACATCATAAGGTGGCCTCAATGGCTCTTTATACCCTTCTCTACCTTTTCACACGAACATCCACTACTACAAAGATTACCTGACTTTTGTAGAGTAAACCCTAGAGACACAAGGTACCAACAGTTCAACTGTGACAACAGAAATTATAAGGATTATTAATCAAAATTTCTGGGCTTACTTGCTTGAGAGGCAAAACTTCCGGTAGCATAATCAGACTCTCTGATCATACGGCTCCAATTGGTCATCGAACCGTGAAGGGCCCGGGGGGGGGGGGGTCACAGTTCAAAACAGAGCTGGGCTTCCGTTTTCCGAAAACAGAACTGTAAACCACAGCGAGGTTATGTCTGAGATTCCCCTCTCAGTTAAGACTTGTACTGCACTCTCTTTTGTGACGTAAATGGCCTCCTTCACACTTTTGTCAAAGCATTTTACTCTCCCTGTCCAAAATTATGACTTTCTCATTTTCAAAGGTGTGGATCGAGTGTTGGAGATGATTGTAAACTACGGCGGAGCCTGCCGAAACCGAGTTCCAAAGTTGATACATAGGTATGTTCGACTCTCTCCAACCGTTAGAACACAAACTGAGGGTCATACAAACCTTATTCCATCGAGATTACATTATTTCCTCTGGAAATGACAAGGAGAAAGACCACCAGCATGTAAGACGGTTATTGAACACCTCTAGACATAGCGACTGGACCTTTTAAGAAAGGCTAAATTCAAACAAGTCACCTGATTCTGAAAATGTTCCAACTGTCCTGAATTCTGACACTAAGTTTACAAAGAGACACTTGCACATTAACTATCTCTTACGTGTCGGGCCTTTCGGAAAACTCCGTAGGAGTTTCAAAGATCATAGAACGACAGCGTCTGTTCAACCGTCTAATACCTTGGTTCACCCCAAGGGCAAAGAGTCTAACGAAAAACAATGTGAAACTTTATGTGCCATCCCCTGCCGTGGACCAGTTAAGTCAAGAACCTTACACTGGGGAAACAAAACAGGCTTTGGCCATACGTATGTATCATCATAGAAACGGTTCCAGCAGGCACAGCCGTAGTCTGCAATCATCTCCAAAACTCTAATCACGCTATTGTTAATAAGGGAGTCATAATTTTGTACAGGGAGAGTAAATACTCCACAAGAGGTATAAGAAGGCCAATTACTAACTGATGCCATTTTTTTAGTTCCTGAAAAACGTAAATTTTGTAACACAAATTTTACTTCAAAAGGTAGCATATGTTGCATCAAATTGCATGTAAGGACACCTGATTTTTCAAAATTTTTCAAGGGGATAGGTGCCCTCCACGGCCCCCTCAGAGATGCCATGTTTTTTTAGTTCCTAAAAATTCGTAAATTTTGTAACAAATTTTACTTCAGAAGGTAGCATATGTTGCACCAAAATGCATGTAAGGACCCCAATTTTTTCAAAACTTTCACAAAGGGGAGGGGGACTCCTCCCCCAGGCTGGCGATCACACAACATACTACATGCCCCCCCCTGGGAGAAATCCTGGGTACGCCACTGAGCGACCGCTTTGCGTTCATTGCCGGAAATAGAAAGTGACGCCTTCAAAAGAACCTTCCAAATGTATACTTCCACATAACATACTAGTAGCGAGGCACAATGACAGTGACTGCACAATGACCCTTTTTTGAACACCACATTCGGATCGCACTTCCCAATTTGTCTTTACCTCCAATTGCCACATTTATCAATAAGCGAAAGCAGACATGTATTACTGTTAAAACTAACATTTGCGCACGAAGCATATTTTTTGTAACGCAAAGCGCATAAGTTCGGTCCGTGATTACCATCTGACGTATTAAAGAACCTTCACGAAAAGATCCATTGAACACGAGCAGATCTAATAAAAACGTAAGTAAGCCTTCTCGGGCAAAGAATATAACGACAAACCCGCAGCGTACATTGTCGGTATCGGAGGGATGAAATAGAGCCGAGGTTCCCAAGTGGCAATCCGCGGGCCATTTGCAGCCCCCGACGTGCACAACAAATGGCTTGCAAAAGATTCGAGAAGCCTAAAATACGAATGAAAACAAAATCTTTTGAAGAAAGCCCTTGATAATACTACAACAAATTTCAAGAAAAACCTCAGGTAATAGTGTATTCGCGGACCGTGACACTTGAGAACCCCTGACATAGAGTGATCATTTTACGGCTTCCCCAGTAGTAGTATCACTTAACATCTTTAGCGGCCTGCTAACATATTGTCATTTTGTACAATCGTAACTGTTTGCTGCCATATTTTCGTTTGGTACCATCATTCACTGACTTTGGTCATACATATACTTTTTTACCACATTTACTAGCTACGGTAGTATTATCACTTGACCGTTCCATCATCAACTGCTTGTGTCCATAAAATTTCATATTGCTATCGTTAACGGCATATAAACGTATAAGTACAAGGTACTATTATTCATAGTTGGCAATGTCAAAAAGGATTCCCTTTACACTTGCTGTGATTAAAGAGTGTCCTTTTTGCCCGACTCTCTCCCTTGAGTATGTAAAGGCAACAACTTGTTATGGCAAGGAGTAGATTTCATTTTCTTTAAAGAACTGTGGCTCACCATCAGAAACATAATTTCAGCAGAATTGATTCAAAAGAATTCTACAGCTGTCAGTAAACTGCAAGAACAAAACATAACCGTGGATCTTACTCCATTGATATGCATTTTATATTTGCAGAACGCTAACTGTGACTCTAAGAAGTCATGTGACTATTCAACCATTTTCAAATCACATTTGCGAAGTAAAAGTTTGAACATCAATACGAAACAGCACATGAGTGATGAACACGCCAGTCCTTCTTAAACTTAAAAATAGACAGACTGGACATTCCGCCTAAACAAACAACTCTTAAACTGACGCCCTATGTTAGCACATAGTACGATAATAAACTGAATGTCGCCATATTTTTTACTTCCTATTATTACTATTTATATCCAAACTTCCACTAGAGATTATGCCTACAGACTGCAGTCTCGAGGGGCAAAACCACAAAACTCATATAAGAAAAAGAGAAAATAACTGATACGACATTTTGTATAGGTCAAAAGTGTAGTCAAGTTATCAAAAAGATTAAAATAACCTTTAGTCAAAAAGTACTTCAACAATCACTTCAACTTCCTGACGCTATGTGTTTATCTTTTTGTGCTTAGACTGAAAATAGGAGGCAGAAGCTTCGAGTAGGCCTATAGATATACACAGGAATAAGAGAGAAATGTAACATCACAATTTTTGTAAGCTTAGAACTTTAAAATCACCTCATAGTCTACACTTTAAGGCAACAGCCAGCTGCTATTAGTACGATAGCAGACTGTCCTACTATGCTACGAAATTATGCTTCGTACAATGCGCTATATGCACTATGCTACTAAACTTCCGATTTAGGCTGTGAGATATATATTATCGTATAATACGATCATTAGGCTACACAGTACTGGTAAAAAATCTTATCCTCGTGGTGTCGTATTGCAAAAGTTAAAAATTATTGTTCCTGCTGTTCTTTTCATTGTGTTAGATATGCAATTGTACATCGTGTGTAAACCGATATAGGTTACTGTCGTGTGTTTTATGGAAGGAGATGTATTCCATATTCAATCCATTTAGGAGCAAATGACAATTTTTAAGCTATCGAATTTAATTAATTTAATATAGCCTGTGCATGTACTTACACTGTCGTTAAAGCGTGGAGCGTTACTAATGGCCATTGGTTAACAAACATATTCATGTCATAAACAACTGGTTAGTATAATTTGTATCGACGTCTTTAATTTTATACTCTAAAAAATAAAAATTTCAAAATATAAAAGTCACAGGTCTGGAGAAAGGGCACATTCTTTACATTCTTATTGCCCGTAAATGCCATTTCTGTCTTATGAGTGTGTACAAAGAATGCAAAATGTCGCCGAAGTAGTATCAAAACTGAAACGGACACGGCGATTGTGTCTACTTTTTTTTTTTAAATTCCAACCTCATCAAGTTGAGTGTTCAATGTCGATAGATTGTTACATTGAAATGTGGTTTTCTGTGGAATCCGCCTGCGGACACCACTGACGCCTGAGCACTCACACGTGAACGGTAGAGTGTTAGAGCAATTTCATTAGTCGTACATGATTTCCACAACGATTGCTTGAATATCTCAAATGATATTACCTCAAACAAATACGACTGCCCGTTTCATGGTCAGACAAGTTTGTTTTTCGGGTTAAAACAAAATGCAGTAGAAACTTTAACACAAGCTAGAAGTTGTATAACAACTTTATTTGTTTTATAGAGTACCGCTGCTAAGTCAAACTAGGTAACGATTTTCTCTAATAGCTTTTCATCTACGTCAAAGATACATTTTTCTTCTTTTTTCTCCTCTGCCTTTCAAAAGTCAGTCCTGTAAAGCATGCATACATTGGACACTTACGAGTTTTCATAAACCTCACTTAAAGCTGAACCCCTTGAACAGAAACTTTGCGAAGGAAGACGACTAACTAGCACCTCGTTACAAGCATACGTGCTGAGATCTCAGGGCATCATTAATTACATAACCAGAATGGAAAAATGCATTGAGCTTCCTACCTTGAGATATTGTGTTAACAAGGTTTTCGGAGTTTGACCTCCGGTGACCCCAGATGACCTTTGACCCCCACCGAAAGTAATAGGGTTCTTCCTCTTATCATAACGCATCTACATAGTAAGTATGAAATTATTCCAAGCTTCCTACCTTGAGATATTGTGTTAACAAGGTTTTCAGGGTTTGACCCCTGGTGACGCCAGATGACCTTTGACCCCTGCCAAAAAGAATAGGTTTCTTCCTCTTACCATAACGCATCTACATACTAAGTATGAAATTATTCCAAGCTTCCTACCTTGAGATATTGTGTTAACAAGGTTTTCAGGGTTTGACCCCTGGTGAGCCCAGATGACCTTTGACCCGCACCAAAAACAATAGGGTTCTTCCTCTCAACATAGGGCATCTATGTACGAAGTTTGAGAACTGTCAGCGTTTCCCTTCTTGAGATATCGTGTTAACGAGCCAAGTGTGAAACCAATAAGATATAGACTCTTATACATTACTGCATCCTGCAGACAGCGAAATGACGTTTATAGCACGGCACGGTCTTTAAAAAATGAATCTAAATATTCAGTTTGCTCGAATCAGTGCCCCTGTGATAGGAATGACAGATATGTATACGTATCTGAAGAGTTTTACGTCCACTGAATTATGTTAAAATGGGTCTTCGGTGAAAAATCTAAAAATCGCTTAAAAAGTCGCTCCGGTCAACTTCGTGATAAATGTTTCTTCGTAAAAACGATACAGCCGGAAAAGTAGGGGAGTAAGGAATAAGTACTTGAAAGGGAATTGTATCTTCGATCACTTTGATAATTGCAATTCGTTCGTGATAGTAGAAGGGCCGTTTATATGACAAGAACGCTTGAAAACGACTGACCTTTACAGACAAAATATGGTTTACAAAATACTTCATAATTACAAAGATACTCTCAAGGATGGCCATTACAGAGAAACTTGTTGGCCTCTGGCTAGCATATTATTTTTTTCAAGTAGGGGTGTGTGTTGTAAGGGAAACTCTTCTGAAATTTGACAATAAAGTTGGGAAATAGCTATTCATTAGGTTTTTTCTACTACAGAAATTTGTATTTTAAGGTTCATAATCTAACAATTTGATTAACCAAGAGAAAGAAGCAAAACAAGCAAATTGCCTTGCATCATACTCCGTCTTGCAATCGCAAATGCGTTTACTTTTAAAGCTTAAGATTATTCAGTTTGCGCATTGATATCATGTATCCCCAGTCTTTAGCAACTTTCCCAAAGGCTGGTGGGAGGGGTAGAGGTTCCTTGCTCTGCACCACTACTCAACAGCTGAACCGAGCAACTTCCTGAGTCGGACAACTTCCTGAAACGGACAATCAGATACTCTATTAAAATTCGCCAATTTTAACCCCCTCAACATCACTGTGAACAGCTATGCTGAGCAAGCAAAGTGGTTCCATCGGGATTTGATCCTGTGACCTCTAGTGTGCAAGGCAGTACACTCACCCACCAAGCCAACTTTACCCTTAATGACAATAACAGACCAATTCCGCTTTTTTTCTCACACAAGCATACACTTCGCGTGGAGAATTCTCTTTTCGTTCACCAAATGAACGTTATTTCATATAACTTTTTCACTCGAAGTGTGAAATTCAACCTTTTAGATAATATCTCAATCATTTTACTGCGGGCGTAACTGATGGCCGAAACAACGATTTTATAATGAGGATCATGTCTTCGAATGCAAAACATCGTAGCCGGTCATGGTAGTTGGTACAGCAAAAGTGCAACCCTCCCCGGCACGCATTCTGAGCCCACTAACGTCGAACTGGCTTATTTGCTCATTTAGGCACTGGGTACTGTCTATATGCTGAAGAGTGATCACAAAATGTGCCGTTTTGACTTATTTGTGAGTAGATACCCATTTAAACAATCCTAACATTTTGATAAAATGTATTACTTTTGGTCAGAAAAAAGCATCTGATTTGACCCATGATGCTGATGCTGAGATATGCGGAAATTCAATTTGCATTACAAACAGATCTGAAAACCGTTGTTGCATCATGTTTCATCTAACATATCCGGTAGAAGTTCAAATGTTGAAGTAGAACCTTGTACTAAAGTGTAACTCAACATTCTATACCCTAATACTCATATATCTTTCAATTTTGTGTATGATATTTTATACCCTAGATCCACTTTCATATCAACACTCGTTTTATTTTGAGTAATCCTTTAATTTTCAGCGGACGTCTTCTGGCGATGTTTTATTTCCGGGTTTATCGTTCAGTGTTTTCTTTGCATGTAGCATGTAACGAAAACTTAGCGTTAATGTCATTAAAGTAAACCTTCTCCTCTTCGGGCAGGCTCCGAGTCTTTAAGATGAGTTTTGTACATCCCACATGTATCGCCTTCGATTTGGAAGAGGATATGTAACCCCTCTTTGCCCCTGACAATAGTTGTACCAGCCTTTTAAGTTTACGGAACGAATGTCACTGAACTAGAGCGGCAGTTCAAAGTACTCCGCACTCAGAAGAGTAAAGGTCAAAGCACTCAGCAAACAGTAAGATCGTTCGCCGAAGAAAGATTTGAATACTCAAAAGAACTTGTTCTTGTGAAATGAATTAACTTTCTACTGTCTCATTAATGTCTGGGTACTTTTTATGTGGGTTCTATATTGAATACGTAGCAGAGCATGGCATAGCGGCTGAGGACAACGGCCCCTTCACAAGCAGATTATCCGCTACTTTTGGGAAAAGTATGCTATATTTGGGCAAAATGGTAACATGTTTCCACTAATACTTGCAGGCAGAAGTGTTCAACACCCCTCCTGGCCCATTTGAAAGTAGTCCCATGTGCTTTTGATAGTCTGGATTACATAGACGGTGAAGTATCAGTGACAATGTAACGAAAACTGTAGGAAGAGCTTAGTACACTTGAACCACATAGAAATTTATCGACTTACCGTTTCACAGACTGCCGCCATTTTATTAGATATTACCTATTCCCCCTTATGTGTTTGTATTGATAACAAAAGCATAGAATAGTGATGATTTAAAGTGAAAGTACGTAGGTCATCCAACGACTTTGAAATCTCCAACTTAATTGTATGTACCCTTCTTTCGCATGTATGATCGAGGGTCTTACCATGTTGAATTAATGGCAATTAATAGCTTTGATGGCTTTTAATCCTGACCTCTCAATTTGACTTTACAATTAACAATTTGACTTAACTGTTTTCACCTTCCTCCTTGTAAATTCAGGTAGTTGTACTTCTTGTGACTTCATTATATATCAATTCTTCTCCTGGGTTATTCTTCCTGCACTATCCGTTTTCAAACATTAAAGAAATTCAACAAGGTTAACAATTTTCTCACAACTTGGCGTCGAAGGAGCTGTACATAATTGTACGTTAAAAGCTCGCCTCGTTTGATTGATCTACGTGGCATCATATAAGGAGTAAATTGTACCTGAATGCTGAAATTTTAAGACGTCAAAGAGCCACTTTCAATTTTCTATATATACTGAGTAACTTAAGATACATGAAATGCATAAAGGAAAGAAACAGTAACCTAACCGTCTGTCAAAACGTTAGCTAGATCTTGTAGTTTTACTCTTATATCCCTTGCAGGTAACTTGCACTAAGTTGCAAGACATAAATATTGCTTCAGTAAGCCACGTACCGAAGTTGTTATGCTCGATTGCGAGAATTCGGTGACAACAATATTGTCACATGACTGCAAAGACCCATTCACGTATTACGATACCAGGGTATACTATTCAAAGTGGGGTGGGCTGCATTTGCCTTTTGAATATATCTTGCAAACAGAGAGTTGGCACAAATATTACGAACTGCAAGTCTCATACGAGCAACGTAATGGAGTGAGCTGTACTAGGGTCGCATATTTGGGTTGAACTGAATATTGAATGTTTGATCATCTTACAAAATGAAACAGAATATGAGGTACCATAAACGTAAAAATTGGGAATGAATAATACATTGGATAGTAGCAAAAGGAAGGTGCTAACCAGTGGTGGATCAGGCAATTCTCGAAAGGGGGTTTTTTAGAAGGTCCAATGCCTGAAAAATGGTCACACACCAACATATTGAAAAATAAAAATATAGTGTCTATGACGAAAAAATCCAAAACAAAGAGCTCAGCGGTCCCAACCCTCTCCTTTCCCCTTGGCTCATACTAACGTGAAACTCTCAGTAGGTCTTTTTTTTTTTTGTTTTTACCCCTTAATTGAGTACTGTCTACTGGCCCTTTTGTTCACAAATTGAGCAATTTGTCTAGTCCTGTAATTTGAAGGCTTTATTTGTGGAATTGAAAAACTTAAGTACTTTGTTAAAAGATATGTCCTTCCTAAAAGTAAAAGTAAGTAGATTAGTGGGGCGAATGGACGTCATTAGTTATAATATAA
>WURT03060308.1:0-13873 GCA_009936505.3 Holothuria glaberrima | reverse complement strand
AAAATGCTAGTATTTTCTTTAAGCCTACCTTCAGAATCATGCGAAAAACACGTAAAAAGGTACATAGTAAGGCTAGCCATAGCGTGGATATCACGTGTTCAGTGATCGTTCACTGGACATATACGTCGACACCTTCAGTTGAGCTGCCTTTTGCATATTCATATATCAGAACACTCCGATGGGTTTGTTCAACCAGGAGTGGAATTGAATGGAATAAAGATTGCAGTGCAAGCATTATCGATTTCAATAGCTTTGTGGTTATTTTTTAACAATTCAAACAATATTTGGGAGAAATACTTATGTGGGGGGTCTTTTTTTATCTTTATTATTCAGATGGACTACTTAAACATTAATTCCAACACTTTGGACAAGGCTATGTTATGTATTTCCCTATTCTTGATCAGGTAGTATCACTTTAAACTGACACAAATTGACACTACATATTAAAAGCACCATTCACAAATAGTGAAAAGTCCCCCCCCCCTCTTATGGAGATGGATCCACGCCCTTGGAGATCAGTAAGATACTGCTTCAAGACATCAAGACATTTACCACAGAGATATACAGGAACAACAAGTGTCCACTCCGGACGACGACCAAACCAAGACTAACACACAAGACGAATTAACGCATCAAACTATACGACAAATTAAGAACTTATGTAAGATTACACAAATAATAATTACCCTAACAAAGACAATGGAATCCCTAACTCTTAGAGCTGCACTAATGAAGAGTATCCATGCTTCCTGCCTTGAAATATCATATTAAGAAAGTTTTCAGAGTTTGACATCTGATGATTTGTGATGACCCTTGACCTTAACCAAAGTAATAGGGTATTTCCTCTAAATTTTATGTATCTACATGCTAAGTATGAAGAGTATCAATTCTTTGTATCTGAAGAAATCCTGTCATGGAGGTTTCCCGAGTTTAAGCTCTAGTGACCCCTGATGACCTTTGACCTCCAAACAAATTAGAAACAATGCAATTCTTTCTCTTTAAATAATGCATCTGTATAGAAAGTATAAAGAGTATCCATGCTTGCTACCTTGAGAGATAGTGTTAATGTTTACAGAGTTTGACATCTGGTGACCTCAGATGACCTTTGATCTCCATCAAAAATAATACAGATCTTCCTCTTGATATAATGCATGCATCCACATTCCTAACATAGAGAGTATCCACATTTCCTAACTAGAGATACTGACGTGTCAACAAGGTTGTCCGAATTTTACCTCTGGTCTCCTCAAATGATATTTGACCTCCACCAAAACAGTAGAGTTTTTCCTCTCAATATGGGGAATCCCCATACTGAGTGCGTGAATTGTCGGAGTTTTGCTTTTTGAGATATTGCGTTAATGAGCTTAGCGTCACAAACACAAATACATATACACCCAAACACACATATGCACACATACATACATACATACACACTCCATCACGACTACATAGGTTTTGTTTTCATCTAAACAAATAAAGAAAATGCATAATGGAATACCATATCATTTTATATCTATAAATGCAAGGATTTGGTCTGGAACCCTGAAAAAGGTTGGAAGACTAGTCTATGATGAAATTCAATTGCCAAGTGTATTTCCATCAGTAAGACTGCCAAGCGATAGCACAGCAGCTGTTGAATAATCTACACATGCTTGGCAAGTTCTGTTAACTCTGATACACATCCAATTAAGAGGTGTGAGGAAAGTAGGGTTTGAACCCACAGGGGTAAATATGATTACCTTCTACTAAAAGGTGTTTCTTGGAAATCAGTTTTACCCAATGACATTTTTTGTGACACTTATGCATCCATGCATGCTGGTAAGCATCACATACTTGACTTAATATTACATTGATGCGTGCACCCATCAAACTGCTCACTTGCTTAATATTTATTTTATGACTAAATATGTCAGGACACAATAAAATAGGGGATTAAAATAAAAAAAAATCTTTATTTTGCTGGCAGGTGCCAGAATTTATTGCTTAAACTAAAGGTGACTTTTGCCTTGCACTTTACAAGGGAAAAGCTTCACAAAGTTGAGCCTACTTTATGTTCATAAGTTTAGATCTGTAATGCCTATATGCATGCATGCGAATGCATGCATACATCCTTCTATCTACCTGCACTTTTATATACGTGCATACAGAATTTTCATGAGGAGTACATTCCAATTAGCTGTTTTGACTGATCCTGCTTGATTAACAAGTGCTTCAATTGGGTGTCATGTGACCAGAACAGGATGTGGCCACTGGCCCGAATGTGTGAACTATCCAGTAGGAGCACAATAGAATGATTTGTTTCTATGGGCAAAAAAGGTATCATAAATTGCTGTTAACTTGTTTACATTTGGGTATTCAAATAATTAATCTTACAACTTGAAATGTTGCCAAGGTAGCAATTACTTGTGAGTGTTCTCAAAAAGGAAAATATTACACACAACTTACGCATTATACTTGTGACTGAAACTTGGCGTTTGTGTTAAAAGCGATATACTGTTTAAATTATACCAACGTGGCATCAAAACCACATTTTAATCATTATTAAACCTTTCCTTCTCATCAATAAACTCTGGCAGCAGTTTTTCTTCCTGAAAGTACTACACATTGAAAGATGTTGTCAATGATGTGTCACTTAAAAATTTTGAAAGGTTAAAAAATAAATTTATCAGCTACAAAGTAGTGAAAAACTTTCTGTGAGATTCTTATTTCTTCAAAACAAACAAAAAAAAAAATTAGGTAGCTACCCATCTTTGAATTGGATATAATTTTATATCCGTAAGTCATGGTCTTACCATTATGATAATTTTCAAAATTACAGACACAATGTTTCCCTTTCAGCTTTTGTCAGCATAACTCATAATTAAGCAAACTACTCAAGGATAGAGGAAGTAATTTTCCAGTGCTTATCATAATGAAATTATTGATTTGTAAGGGCCCCAGATTTCAGCGTCACAGATGTTCCTTCCATAAATCATGCGATGATTTTGATGTGACATTAATTTAATTGGAGCTTACACATTGGCTGTCACAACATAAGCAACATTTCAATCGGATAATAAAACTTTGCATGAGCCTACATACTCAAGAGATGACAATAATTACACAGAGTTACATCCGCTGCATTCCAACATTGACGGCTGCAGGAAGACATACACCAGGCTGGTACATCTACTGAAACCAGAGTGAGGGGGAGAGGCAGAATTACCAGTCCGCCATTCTAAGTGACAGATGATTTCATTCAAGAATATTTACAATCTTCAATACTAGCTTGGAAGGGAAGTAACTGCTTAATGAACGGAAAAATCTTCTCACACTAGTTACTGAAATCCCCCCCCCCCACAAAAAGAATGCTTTTTGCAAGTATAATGCCAAAGTCTATACCACCCCCACCCCCCCCCCCCCCAAAAAAAAGAAAAAAAAAATTTTTTTTGCAAGTGTCATGCCCAAGTCTATGAAAATCTCATCTTCAGAAGATTTCCATGAGATTGTTTGAAAATGATCAGATCAAGAGAAGGCTAATTATTCCATTTGGCCTTTTCACATTCCATGAACTATCTTCATTTTAACTTAATGGAATCTCCCATTCCATGGGAGGATAATGTTTTAAACCAACCCATTTCTTGCACAATTACTCACTCAATGCTACAGCAGTTAGCGGGAAAAGTAATCATAACAGTGAGGTCTCAGCAAGTCTAATCTCTGAACGAGTTGGAAATAAAGTACCACAATTCTCAAACAGGGTACGAATGATTTCCACGAAACAATATGATCATGATCTAATGTAATTAAGGCCCACTCCATACATTATAGATAGAGTGTTTACTGAAACTGAGAGAAATATGTTTGCAAAATGACAGAACATGCTTCAATGAACTCTTGTTGCAATGTAACAAATTGAAACCATTGAACCATGAATGCAAAACTCTGCAAAAGTGACTGGTATGGGTTAAATGTCAGGTATGCTTTATATACAATGACATTTGTATGGTGATGCTTGTGCGCTATGAAGACCTGATACAAACAATTACCCTTACAGTCACTGTGGTGCCCAATTGTTACTGTCTCTGCAGTTAGTTAGATGAGGTTTTAGGGCTCAGTTTCTAACCGATTGGTTCAAGTCGGGCTGGCCACGGCCTTTTTTCCAGTTGTACGTGGCTCAGTACTGGCTTGTTTTCCCTACTCTATTGCTTATATGATGAGCACCAAGCACAATGGCAATAGGTTCCATTTTTAAAGTCTTTGGTATGACCCAGCCAGGATTCGAACCACCGACCTTCCGGCTGCATGCTGTCTCTGTAAGTTGGTGAGTGAACCTATATGGACCAACTGTGGCACAAAAAAGGGGGCTATGAGTACCAAGTCTCTGTGAGGATATACTTTGCTTTGCTATGAGTTACTGAGTCTAACCATGGAGCTATTCCATAGTAGTTCCATGGTCTAACAGACAACAGCTTTGAGAGATGTCATCTGCCCTAAAATCCTCTCCTTCCATAGTACCTATAATTCTTTATCAAAATATAGGAATTCTACGAAGCTGACATTCTAGTATACACACTTTAGAATAGAACAATGACAAAGTCATCCAGAGGATGTATCTTTTGATGAAATGTTTCAATAAAATGATTGCAAATAAACCACCCACTTTTGGCCTGTAACAAGTGCTACACACCCAAAGTCATAAATGTCCGTACAAATCCTATTAAACAGCTTGCCAGCAACAATTTTAATTTGTCAGGCAAGCTCTACTGCTCTTCCATACTACATGGAATTCCTGGAAAGGCCGTTTGCTGTAAAAGTCCCCACTCAGCGATTCAAAACAAGTGACTCATAGCACAGCTGGAGGGCCCCTCGATATATTTGGCATTGTCATTAAATCAGTAGAGACAGCCTGTCGTAGAAAATTCTTTGCAATAACAATGTCGTGCAAAGATAAAAACAGGGTTGGCAGTTAGCTGCCTGAGTTTGCTAGGCATGCAACAATAACTTCAGCTTGGTGTAAACAGGAAGGCCTAACATACTATCAGATGAAGGAATGCCATACCAAGGCTAAAAACCTTTCATCACAGCATCATCTTGCAAAGCACCCAGCTTAAATTTATACCTCATCAACTTGAAACAAACAAATACTTTGTGAATCTTGATACCTATGACTCCTAGTTATGTTTCAGTTTTTGGACTGAGGGGTCTCAATTGAAGGGGTATAGATGACTTATAAACAGTTATAACACTGCAGACAAGAGGCACATTGCAACCATAGTACAGATACATATCTATAGAGAATAGTGGTTCCAGAATTTTCCATGGAAACTTTGACAAAAGATCTCTCTTTCAGACTGCTTAAACTCTGCCTGCTATATGGCAGGTCAAAACTCTTATCCCTGGACTATGGGAGTTCTTTACTGTAAACCATAAAAAAGAACATTGCGATCTTCTCAGACCATTAGGAATTCCACCCAAGACCCCTGTTTTAGATTAAATATCTACCCGAGTTTGTAATATTAGCCTCATTGAATGCTCTACTGCACAAATCTGTCAAATTACTTCTTAGATAAGCACCAGTTACCTTACAAAGGTAACGGACTACAATAGTTCACAATAGCTCAAACAATGCACTGTAAATAGCTGGTACAGTTGGTCAGTATGTTCAATGTGTCTTCAATCACGCATGGCTGGGTGCAATTTATTGTATGCACAGCTCAAGGGTAAATCCTATTACTGGCAGCACTTTTGGTAGTTAGTTTACTATCAAGTGTCAAATTACTACTACCTCATTGAATCTGAAGACCAATCTTCAATGGATTGCATTGGCCATCATGAACTCTACAGCTGACACCTTCTACCTAGTTATGGGTATCACAAGGAACAAAGGGCAGTTCCAAAGTGGGGCACCAATAGTTTATGTACCATAATGGTCTGCTCTTCTACAGTCCCTATCCATCACAGTTATTGCCTTCTGCACTATCACCTGTTGACAGTTCTGTCGACTTCACATGTTAGTTTTAGCAATGTTAATGGTACTGTATCTTTGTGTTTGTGGTCACAAAACACAACCTTAGGTGATGGGATCAGTGGTAACACAATGTACCCCACGAAGACAACAGAATGATAGGGACTGTAATTTAGTGGAGCCAGCACAACATGCTTCATTATCTTCACATTCAGTGTCAGTTTATTTCCTTCCTTTCTCAGATCAAATACATACAGCAATATTTGTTCAAAACAGCATAAAAACATACCTAACAATGTAAGCAATAACAGCTGAACGTAAGTAATAACAGTACTGTGATGATATAAGAAGGGAGAAGGCTCAGAAGGAAGTTTTATAAAGATTAAATAAAGATTTCAGTTTCTCATAATATGTTTATATCTTAAGGACATTTAGTTCAGTATATTTGTTTCAGCAGCCCCAACATCAAAGGTATATCAGTTGTATTAATTTTCCTACTATGTCACAGGCTGTTATTTTTAATTTTTGAGAGAACCCCTCTGCAATTGAAGTTAGTGCCTCAGTATTCCACCCGGGAAATTAAAAATAGGATAATACTGCAACAATGTTATTCCGCCGAAAATTGATTCCAGCTATAATATATGCCACATAACTGATACTTTTTCAAACTGATTGTAATTAATGGAATACAAAAAAAAAATAAAACTTCCTCAACTCCACTTAATGGAATACAAAAAAAAATAAAACTTCCTTAACTCCACTAATAATGGAATACAAAAATAAAAAAAAACTTCCTACCTTGTAAACAAAAAATACCTGGCAATCAAAAGCTGCAAAGCTTATTACCACTCTTGCCTTGGTTAATTGTTGCTGCATTTCAAAATTTACCACAAACAACAGAGAATGTTTACAACATCTTGTATAAAGTTGTAAAGTTTTCAATGACTTCATTTATCTTCTGGCACATTTTAGTGAGATTGGGAATATTATATTCAAACTTTGACACCTGCACCGATCATTCATATCTTAATCACCACTACAATGTGATCATAAAGGTGTTAACAGAGGTTGGATGAGCAGATAAATGACTTTCCTATGCTCCAAATCTAAATCTAAACCCAGTTTCATTAATGACTTCTTTTACAGCATATTTCCTTCCTCACAGGCATGAACTCCCGGGAATCTTTGATTCATAGGCTATTTGCAAGGTGCAATATATTTCATGCCCCAGTACTGTCATATGTGCCTATCTTTACATCAAAATTGGTTCAACTTTATACCACAGGGAAAGAGGGATCTCAGTCAGTACACTTCTGCTTATCTCTCTATCCCTTCAATTCATATAATCTTTCACTTATCTTTCTCATGCTTTACACAACACATTTCAATAAGTATACAATACCTAATAGGTCAGCTAGGTAAGTCATCAAATTTGGCCTAAAAAGCTGAGAAATGTGTGAAATGCTCAATTTTTTCAGATGAATGAACGAAATTGTGTTTAATAAGCTTCCACACATATGCAGTCAGATCCAGTTTGTTTGTATGTTGAAGAGTTCCAGTTTTCCATTTTTTCCTCCTTTTTGTTCAAAATTATTGCATAATAATAAGAGAAATAAAAAAACACCAAATCATACTGTATGCCTATGATTTTTCACTTAGACATATCAAATAAGAGACAGAAATAATGAAGAAAAGCTTTTAAATCAAAACAATAAGATGCATTCAAAAGCTCACATTGCTACAGAGAGACGCATACATTCAGAAAACATCTCAAATAAATTGTGATAATTAAGCCTTCTCATTGATCATTTGGGTTAATAGTTACCTTTTGAAATATACATTTCTACACTTACTACAAACTTGAAGTTGTAAAAGAACTTCTTCTGTAACAGCTGTGAGCTGCACTCATACACTTAGGTTGAGAGATTTATCTTTTTTTCCTTTTTATTCTTGTTAAAAAAATGGTGCAAATCCAAATTTAATAAGCTGTTGTGCCAGTCAAGAAGTGTGCGCATGAATACATTAATAATTTCTCTGTCAAAACTGTTGACAAAAAGTATCGTTTACAAAGCCAAATTTATTTTAAATAACGTACAAAACCACGAGTATGTTATACTATTTCTATCACAAAGCATCTAATACTTGACAAGCAAACAATTCCACTGGTGATATGCTATTTCTTTTACATTAACATACTTTCCCTTCATGAAACTCATGAATAAAATGTGATGTAAATGGACTAAAACAGCATTTACCTGATTTATAACACAACAAAACCAAATAAGGATTTAATTGGACCTTAACATTTAGCTGTTACATTACTATCTGCAATTGTACTGCAATTAGAACATATGTCAACCAAACCATCTACTGACACCATTACCCTACCAAATAAATCGTACTTTAATTTGAACAATCATTATCTTGAACTGAAAAACAATTTTAGGGGTACCGGATACATACACTTCATGCGTTAATTGTCACATGTTGTTATATTATTAGCTCTGTATAACATCTATGTACCCTTTGTTTCCAGGTGTTAATTAAGCATTGGTATTTATTTACTAGGGAAGGGGAAGTCCCACCAAATACACGGTATTCAAGGAGTGGTATTCTCCCTTCTTAATAACGTTATCAGTTATGACAAAAGATGAAGAATATCTTAAAACATTTTTGTTGTGTGGCTTGTTGCTATACAGAAAAATTTAACATATTAGATTATGCATATGTGGATAACAAAATGATTCGATGACACAGGTACAGCATACCAGATGATAAACAGTACTGAGTAGTGTTAAAGTATAGCCAAATGCAGATGGGGCCAGTCTCAGCTTGGGAGGGGGTGGGGGTGTCAGACTTTTACCCACAATTTCCTGAAGTACTATTCACACAAGTCAAGTCCCTAGAGCTTGGGACCCTTACAAGTTCATCATTAATACCATGGTTTTAAAGGAAACATGCCAAAAAAGGAGGGGGGGGGGGCTGTGAAGAGATGCCAAAATCATAAACAGCACATATGCAGGTTATAAATGTTTTTCTGTACACTGCCCTGGTGATAAATATACAGCAAGGATGTTAATGAGTTTACATCAAAAGCCATAATCAGTTGCCCTAACAATTTAAACATCAGCTGGACAAGCCTATAGCCAAGTGGGATCACGGTAGTTCCCCCTTGAAAAAAAAATTACCCCTCCGAAAAGAAAAAGTACTACTAGCTTACTGCATTTTTACATATCTTGTCCCCTAAAAATATTTACATCCCTCTCCCTATGGAAGCTTTCTTACCCCCTCCCCTTTAGTACCTAAATTGTCTGCCAATGCATGGGCCTGCAGCTGAATCTTTCAAATCTCATTTCATTTTCTTTACAGGTATCTTTCATGGCCAGAGTTTCAATAAATAAACCTGGCATTTTAGAGGAAAGCTATGCTGTAATAAACAATTCAGTAACAATTAAATAACAAGATAAAATGAACAAAACATAAAAGGTGGGGGGATGGAGTGGTATGTTAATTCAAATTGAGCTCAATATGTACAGCACCCTTCAGAACACTATAACATGCTATGTAGCACTACAATCAACATTCCCTATTATGCTTACTGCCACCAGAGTCTTCATTTGCCATGTTTGAAAATGTAATTACTTCTGATGTGTATGCAACTCAACAACCACAAAACTATTTATCCAATACGCTTTAAGCTATTCTGACTGCCCCTATTTTATGACCCCCTGCCTGTCTCATGGATTAATTTGACAAGCAAAACCTAAAGGACGAAGTATATCAGCCGTCAAATTAGTACCTTCAAGTTTTTAATAGCTGATGTACCTATGTATTCATCAGCTGTAGGTTTTCTCCATTAACTACTTGTAGCGTCAACTGACAGCAAAAATATTGAGTTAATCAAATCCACGGTGCAAAGGACGTAAATCTTGGAGCAACAGGGCTATGGTACCGGTGCCCTATAATCACTTAACCATACCATTTACACTAGCCCAACCATGGAATCCACAAACAACTCCTTTAATTAGGCAGGAAGAAGACGCCAAGAAGGTGTGCAGCCAACTCTCTACCTAATCACCAACTGGCACGCAATACTTGGCCTCAGAATTAACTGAGCTGTGGCTGTCTAGCAAAGCATTACGTGACCACAGAACCTTAAGACCTTGGACTAACAAAGTAACATTGTAATTATTCTAATAACCTGATTAGCCATTTTATAGTAAATTACAGAAACCTAACTCCTTATTAAATATTTCTGGCTAATGGTTTACACACAGCATGTGTTAAAGTTCACCAGTATCTAAATACCTTTGGATGATTCATTAAAGATTGATAAAAAAAATGACCTCACAGGGTAATAACTTAAATATTTAACAATCGCTTGCCGCTTGGTTTGCCTGACGACTGTAAACTATAATACAGGTCGGCAGTCTTAGTTTTGTGGAAATTTTCTGTGAGTGAAAGTGTTTTTTAAAAAGCCCCATTTTTCCAAATAGCAATAACAGAGGATTGTGGGAATGAATTTTGGTGTGCATCGTTTTTTGCCACAGTAAAATGCCATTGATGAAAGGACGTGTATCAAAACTAAATCCCACAATCTTTTGTAATGGCTGTTTGGAAAAGGGTCAGGTAAATATCAAACACCATTTCAACTGAAAAGGGTTAAGAATACAAAAATAGATTTTGTAAGATGATCTAATGATTAATTCAGTAGAAGCAGTAATTTATTGATGACAATAGGATTTTAAAAATTTCACCAAGGGTGGAAAAACTACAGACTCTGTGACGTTCCTTGTCAGGAAGTGTCCCTAGTTGGATGAAAATTTGGAAATTGGAACACTGGCTTTTTTGCCTACAAAAACTTGTAAAAATTTGTGGGTAATTAATTCACTTGGTTGCCATGAAATGAACATCTTTTCTTAGCTTTCTTCACAATGCAAACAGTTCACTAGCATTGAATTTGTTATGAACATTTGGTTATGAACAGGGTCTAACATAATTTCATATGTTAAGGCTTAATGATATGAGACATTTACAAGTTGCATATTACCATCTATGTTCTGGCCTCGTCTTTATTATACTTTGCCAACTGGGTTTGAGTTATCGACCCACAAGCAATAAAATATTATTTCAAAGCTGCAAAGCAGTAACACAACTCGACAAAAGCTGTGAAGGCCATCATGACAAGTGAAATGTTGGGAAACTTGCAGATTTTATCAAAAGATTGAAGTTTCTTTACTTCAAGATGAATTATAACATAGTTTCTCTAGCTCCAACAGATGACAACTGACATCCAACCAAAAGCTAGAAGCATACACCACACACACACAACTGTTAAAATTCAGTGTGTGTCAAATTGTTAATGGCGCATCTTGGGTACTTTATGTATTTTTGTATAGACCAGGAAATGAAACCATTATTAAAATGTATGTATAGATACTTCAACACCCCCTGGGAAATAATCTTAGGCAACTTTTCTTTGATGGTAATTTCATCTGGTGTAGATGAAATCTAAAACCTCAAAAACATTACTTTCTCTTCACTGAAGTAAGATCCATTACCTTTCAAGGTCACCATAATTGAAGGAAATACAATTTAACAAAGTAAAACATGAAATTGATGATCATTTGTCAAGCGTTGTCTCAATTCCTCTCATCTGATCCGCCATACATTCATTATATTCCTATGCCTTCCCATGATGCAACACCCTGCTGTTTACCTGGAAGTAAAGATGTTGCAGCAGTTCTTCTTGTCTCATCAATTTCCTGACAGTTTTGGTTTTAATGAAGGAAGAGAAGAAACACGAAATCAGTTCTGACAACATTTTTAAGCTCTCTGCTGGATGTATCCCTAACATTAGCTTTTCTTTGTAGCTGTTGTATAGAATGCTGGTTCACTGGTCAACAAACTAAGCCTACCATTCCTTTGCACCAAATTTGAAACTATCAGATATAATGACATAACTTTTGAATGATAGTTGCCAAGAAATTTATTTGCACAATTCATTTTTTGAAAGGACTGCATTTAAATGTAAATAGGAATATGTCTTAGAACAATAATTTGTCTACAGTTTTGCAGGAAATTCGGATCCATGGAAGCTCTGCAAATTCCTCTGAACTTTGTGACTTCATGTTGAAGGTTGCTACAAGACAACATCTTTCATTGCACCTTATGTTAGTAAACCTTATTTAATTAAATCACTGGAGAAAAAAAAAAACGGCACACTACAATGTCCTTCTAATATGCCATGTGACACTTCTGGCAGCTAAAAATACTCATTTCAACTGCTGTTTACAAAGTCAACAAAAACCTCTAAATCTAACGATGGAAAATCCCAGGTAAAGGTTAGATTGACAGGTTTTCTCTTGCTGTTCTTGCAGAGTATATGTTGATTAAGTTCCTTTGTTTGTTGAACAAAAAGTACTGAGGGGTGAATTGTACTATTGCAGTACACAACAAATAAATTTTGAGTCTTTAAGTTTTACATGATTAATTGGTGTTAAATATTCAGGGTTACTGAATTTTTAAAATCTTACTAAATTTTTTTATTTACTTTGTATGACTTTTTCTTATAAAGTTCATTTTTTCCCATTTTTTTGTCTTTAATTCTGGTTGCTCTCAAGCATATAATATTAATTCAGTGGGATATAATGGATGATCCCAGGTCATACAAGTTATAGTGTATTACGATAAATTGGTTGTATCCTCTCATACCTAACAAATTGTAATACATCATGACATGGCCATGGAAGGCAAAACGTACACACACCTTTCTGTATCGTAATGACCACATCAATCACAAGATGCCCCAATATCTCTTCCCTCTCAATCCTTTCTATCCTTCTCCCCCACTGCACTTGTACCTCCCCTCTTCCTACCGCTTATCTCCCTACATACTACAAAACCTGGCCCACTTTTTTAACTTTCACTTTTGTAAGTTCCTTAGTTATATTGCAAATTAAAGGTATGTGCATGAATAAATTATAACTGCCTATTTCATGTAAAGAGCATTAAAAATATTAAAATAGTCACAATTGCCATTAAAATCCATCATTTATTGGCCATTTTAAAAGCCAGTTACAGTTTTTGTAATTACATCATGAATAAACATGACCTGCATAAAGTTAATTTGTGACATAAAAAGAAGCACTCATAAGATATATGTTGTCTTCTGTTATCTTTTATTTGCATCACTTTCTTCAGATGATAGTCATAATTTTGGCATAGCCTGAGGGGCACATATTACAAAGTGGCTATTTACTTTATAACTTGAAAATGTCCACATTAAGCACCACACTTGAAACTATAATAATAAGTAATTAACAGATAATTTAGTAAGGATCAACACAGGCAAATACATAACCTGTGCAGCACTCCACACCACAGTTTTGTACAGCAAATCAAAAATCTCAGAAATGGTCAGACTTTGAAGTGGTATTTCTTGAAAATGGAAAAAGATATTCAAATAATTTCAACAGATTTTTCATCAGAAAATCTTCATCTATCATTATTGAGTTAAACAGCCGTTTGGTTTATATGTCCACATACCTTTCAGCACATAGTACATTTTCCTACACTTTGCCCCGACCTGAGTGTAGACTCAGCCTCCTTGTCTTTCACCTTATGAATAAACAGCATGCTATAAAAGCATTCTTTATGCAACAGTAAATATTCATCTATATACTACTACAACAACTTTTTCTCTTTGTGATGTGGTATTGATCAATTTAGAGGAATAAATCTCTTGATCTGGTGAAGTTACATTTCACAAATGTAAAACTGAATAGTTTATTTTCTAGAGGAAAATTTTGTACTAAATATACAAACTAGAAAGCCAAAAGGCTTACTGATTCCTTGCCATGTGATATATTGTAACAAGCACAAGTCGCTTATATGACAAGCATAAGATCCCACACAGTTATCCTA
>WURT03060297.1:0-13874 GCA_009936505.3 Holothuria glaberrima | reverse complement strand
CCTTAAACCCCTCCCCCAGGCCTTCGATCACACACCATGCTGCATGGCCCCCCTTGAGAGAAATCCTGCGTACGCCACTGAAAAGTGTTCAAGCTATATTGCCCGATAAAGCGTAACAAACCTTCATGACTCTTGGAGGTAAATATGGTAGTAAGCCGTTTTTGCTAGTCAAAGTCAAGTAACAACTTTTTTTCCCAATTTCCAGTCAAGACACAAGTCAATGGGATCAATTACAAGTCACATTAAATCACAAGTCAAGTCACAATATTTACAATCAAGTCACAAATCATTTGGTCCCACCATGAATCAAGTTAGTCACATGGCCCCCTTGCACCAATAGGAGTGAAATCACAAATTTCTTCAACTGTTAGAATAACTCATATGTCCACTTAAACCTACCTAAAATATGTATTTTAAACTAAAGGAAGACAAAGAAAAGTCATAACTTCGAAACTAATTTCTCTAATCTGTACTTAGATTCCAAACTCCGTACTCGTTTAAGTCATAGGCTGAGCTTTACAACAGGTAAACTAAACTTGTTGATGTGAAACATGTTACTCTGACACTTTTGAACCTAGTTTTTAGAAAATCGTGGAATTACAAGAGAATTTGCAAGAGTGTTGGAAAAATTGAGGATCTGAATAAAAACAAAATGAAAAAGACTACAGATGCTTGATTTCCAGCATCTTCATGCCTCTGGTATAACACGTGTCACATATTCTACTCCTATTATAAGTTTTGCTGCAAGTCTGCGAAATCTGTGACTTTGTCTTAGCCCAACATGTAACATTTTAAGTTTGCGTTTACCTTGGTTCTCTCTGCCGTATCAAATCGAAGATTTTAGTACCTATTTGCCGTGATGTACTGACACAACTCGTCAAAGGAGTTTTAAGTTTAATGGGTCGCTCGAACGAAGTTATGACTTGCAGACTTACATTGGCAAAAAAGTCTTCTTCTTTGAAGTTTGAAGTCAATTAACAAGCGTTTTTTTCAATTCTAAATTAAGTTATAAGTCAGTACTAGTATTTTCAAGTCAAGTCACAAGTCACGAACATGGCGACTCTAGTCCTACTCGAATCTAGGTCGTATGACTCGGGACTACAACTCTGCTTGGAAATCCAAGAGAATGATACAGTCAATCCTTATTTGAAAGGTAAATTTACTTTTCTTCCTTTAAGAATACGTCCTTTTTTATTGCATCCGCCAGTAATCAGAATTTCAAGTGCATTCAGTTTATGACGCTATGTGATAAACATGAGCTAAGTCCCGTAAAGTGCGAAGGTTAGATGAGTTAGATGAGGTTTTACGGCTCAGTTTTTAACCATTTGGTTTAAGTTGAGCCGGCCACGGCCTTTTTTCCAGTTGTGGCTCACTGACTTGTTTCCCCCACTCCATTGCTTATGCTGAGCACCAAGCACAACGGCAGTAGGTTCCATTTTTAAAGTCTTCGGTATGACCCGGCCAGGATTCGAACCCCCGACCTTTCGGCTGCAAGTCGGATGCTCTAACCACCTAACCATGCAGACGGAGGGACCACGTCGCGTGTCTTCATGGTATTTGAAGTTTGAGGGTCAGATCGTAAAAAGGCGTATGTTGCTCTTGGATAAAATAATACAGCTAACGTTTTCACCCTGTACTGTCGGAAATTAACTCCAATCTCCCGATTGCTGACTTAGCCTCATGAGACACATGATATCTGTTTTTCACGAGTCCACAGAATCGTACATCGTAACAAATTCAAATAACCAGAAAGTCCAAATGCTTAGTGGTTCCTCGCCGAATTAAAGAAATCCTTTGGCACACTGGAGCTTTTCCCCTAAAGTAAACCATTTTGAGATATCATATTTTACGACTTTTCACAGTTTGACCTCTGATGACCTCACATGACATTTGAACTCCATCAAAAACAATGAAATTCTTGCTAACAACATGGGTTGTCTACATGCTACTGTTAGATACCTCACAGTTACATATGACATATCCCACTATCCATCATACGTATCTTGAGATAACGTGTTTAAAAGAAGCTTAAAAAGATTCCATAATTTTACTTTGGGTGACATCAGGTAACCTTTACCCTCTACCAAAAGAAATAGTGCTCATTTAATGACCGTAAAAATTTACTTTCTATGTATGAAAGCTATCCATGCTCCATACCTTGAGATATGGTGTTTACAAGATGTCCGGTTTTTGATCGTCGGTGATCTTAACTGACCTATGACCTTCCCCAAAACAGAGGGTCCCTTTTCTTAACATGATAAAATGTATATGCCAGCTGTTACAACAAGAAGCTATCCTTCCTATCTCGAGATTACATACCTATATACACAAAAATACAAGACCCGCGTTACTGCATAGATTCCTTTAGCCTTAAGCAAGGAATAAAACATGATAAACGAATATGATGGATATTATTCACTATCTAATACGTGCTAACTAATGTCAAGTGGTCGTGTTCTCGCCAGTCCTGTCTACTTAATGAACAACCTGCAACAGATGAGTAAAAACGTTCATCAGTTTCGAGATTTAACTAAGCTGTGATATTCTTAAGTCCATATTAAGACTCCGGTCACACTATCCTCACGGTTTATTGAGTAAACATTGTGCAGCGAAATGCAGTCAAAAGAGATAATCATGAGGTCACACTCCAAATCAGTCGAATGATGGAAGTTGTTATCCACAGAGGACAGTACACGCTTATTATGTGAATAAGTTTTGCAGCCAAACCCGTTAAGTGATATCATTACACCAAAATGACTCGATCACGATCCGACTGAAAAAAATCCCCTAGGTCTTAATCACACTCAAATTGATCCTCTAATATATTAATGACGAGTTAATTTTACCGCAGTCGATCTCGTCCGATTGATCTCCGCAGTCTGCCTGTCTGTCGCAGCGCCATGTTGTTGGGATATTGCTCTGCATATCCGAACATATGAACATCGGCTGTTCTGTATAACTGGCTGTAGTATCATGGAAAGAAAACAAGTATGGCACGTTGGCATTTGAAGAGATGAAGCTTGGTAACCGGGAGGTTCGGGGTTAGATTCCCAGCCGGGTCAAAGTAAGTTGGGTTTTTCATTCAAGAGCCGGGTTTTCCCATCTGAACTGACTTTTCAAAAGAAACCAAATTCGATCTAAATTGTTGAGTTGGTTAGGCAACCAACTTAAAGTTGTAATTCATAAGTCACATAAGCTTCTCCCACATTTGTGGTCACTTAGCGTCCTAAAACGACTGCCCTTTAGTGCCTGAATTACTATTATAATATCTAGCAAGTATGGCATTCCTTCTGGTATTATCTTGGGATTGGCTGTTTTTTATGTGTTTGCCTGTTTTTTTTTTTTTTTTTTTTTTTATAGGTTTGAATATCTTCTTTGGGCCTACCAGGTTTACTACCATCTTAGATGGTACCTATGCACAGTCTGCCCAAACGCAAATCGTATCATGAAGTTTGATAAATTAATATCCATAGCAATGCCATTACTACATACACAAATCCGATCTATCGGATGTCTGACATTGTCATTTTAGGTTTTACGATAACATTTTACCTCAAATGAAGATACAAAAAGATGCATTGACAACGACTCCAATGTGGTGCTTCGTGATATGACCAAAGAATCAGTTAGTCATTATGTTCTATTCCACTCTCACCCTCTACATTTTGGAACCATTTGCCAAATTACTCTCCCACTCATTAATAACACTAGAAAAATTGATCGCTTGTTATCACAGAGACGTAACTGCTTCCGTGGGCAAGTATTTAATTTCTAAAAACATTTTGAGAGATATTAACATTGCAAAATATTTGTATACTGTCACAGTCCATCGAAAAATTTTGTTTTAGAATAAGGGAAATTTTCTGCATGCCTTTATAAATCTAAGTCACGTCTAAGTTAAGAGGACAGATTTAATGAGTTATAAAATTACGGAAAAAGAACAAGTTAAATAATTAAAAGAGCTAACTCGACTGTTGGAAGAAACTGATTATTTCCAAATTGCTGGCATAATGTCGTTCAACACTCAACAGGAATGACTTGGAACGATGATAACTGACAAACGTTATCTTCAAAGCACGCCGTTTCCTTGGTCACTGTTGTGAAGGTATTTACAATACTAGTGTTATGCTCTCTTATGAATATGGAAAACAATGGATGTAATCGTGCATTTGACCTATCTGTCTGTAATGGTGCATGGTGC
This sequence comes from Holothuria glaberrima, assembly GCA_009936505.3. NCBI lineage: Eukaryota > Metazoa > Echinodermata > Holothuroidea > Aspidochirotida > Holothuriidae > Holothuria > Holothuria glaberrima. Next base: position 9,673 of record WURT03060297.1, on the reverse strand, counting down.
AGCTGGTCTCCGATAGAGGGTGGTGCCATTTATTTTTGAAGGGTGCCACATTTATATGGTGTTAAACTAATATGGAAACAAGAAGTTGTACGGAAAAGATGATATTGAAGCCTTATTATTCAATAGTGAAGTATAATATAACCGATTTAGAAAAAAAGAACTTGCCGCATTCTTGCTCGTCACTACCATCACTACAATCCAACTCCTGATCGCATAGCCAGCTGGATGGAATACACCTACCGGTTGCGCATTTGAACTGACTTTCGCTACTACATACTGTGGAACAAGAAGAACATATACACATACTGTGCGTATTATCCCTTTGACTTAATTACTTAACCATTGAGTTTCCGGATTTACCAAACAGCAGTTGAAGATCCACTTCGAGACAAAAGGGAGGTGAACACTTACAAATTTTCATACACTGTAAACCTATAAGAACCATACATAGTCATTCCTTGTTCTTCCGAGCCAATCACGAACAGAGTTAAGAGATGTAAAGTGTTCAACTTGCATAGCTTTACAGCTCAATGCTGAAGTATGTACAGGCCTTAAGAGAGAGAAATAAGTTGTACTGATTAACTTTATTCATAATAAAATATGATATTACGCATCATTTTGTGCGATAGATACAGCTCCTAGACCCAAGTAATTTAGAAATGGATCAAAACACTGTAACCGGAATCAATTCCTTCCATTTAGTTACAATAAACAACACTGGGAGTACTCATTATGGGAGTATTTTTTTATATTTTTGCCTGCAGTGGAAGATAACTCGTAGTACTTTTCTTAAAAAATAGCCAGGAGCCCTATTAAATTTAGACCAGGAGCCAAACTACCTGACCATGCCACTGGTCTCCTGAGTACACAGCCTCAGGTTGGGACCCCCAAGAAATTTCTCCCACCCCCGGGTGCTCCAGAACGTATGTTGTTCAACATTTGGTAGACAAGTCAGGGTGTTATCCAGTATTCCTGTAAAATACTCTGTAAAACATTTTATACACGCTACAAAAGAACACCTCCATAAGAGAACAGTCAATTGCCATAGTTGACTCTTTTCCTTTTCAGAACCATGCAGGTGTAAAATGTAAAGGACCGACACACATCATACACGATGCTGTTGAGAGAAAGAGGTCTGCAAAATGGGTGGCACTTTGAGCCAGCTTCCTTACAATTAAGTTCTAAGATTACGTCTGACTCCGAACAAGCTTTTAAGTCTTGTCCAGTTGTGTATGAAGGTCTTTGACCGATGCTGCATACGTCGGATTTATTACATTCTCTTTGCCTCTTTATTTGGTAAAGGTCCACACATAGTGTTTGATGTGTCTTGACCTACGACGGAAATGTTTTGCTAGTTACCTATGACCACTTCCGGACAGTTAATTTCATCAGAGTTGTCCCTGCAATCGTCCTCCTCGTCACATCTCCAGAGGTCTACGATGCAAAAGCCGTTCGCACATTCAAACTCATTACTATTACACAGGTGAGGTGTTTCTGAAATAGAGGACGCAATGAGCATTAATAATGGTTTTCAAATCAGCCTTCTTCACTAATCAGATTCGAACCTATTGGGGTATGTCGCTTGGATCAGGGAGCTGTTTGGATCCATGTTCACGTCGATGGGAAGGATCTCCTTGGGCAAACCCCGTGGATGTTTCAAAGCATCCAACAACTGTAACATGGTGCAATGAGGTCGTACCAATTGTTAAAATTTACTAGTTTAGAAAAAAACTTGCTTTGAACAGAGTTTGACATTATGAACGATACGGTTAAATACGCATAGTCATAACTGTGGCTGCAGTACTATTCCTGAATGTTAAAACTTATATTTCGTTTTGAAAACCCTGCCTAACTGTTAAAATAGTGCAAAATATTCCGACGTAGGCCCGCCATAGGCCGAGGATACTCAATTAGTCTCTCTATCCATCCATCCATCCATCCATCGATCCATCCATCCATTCATCCATCCATCCGTCCATCCATCCGTCCATCCATCCATCCATCCATCCATCCATACATTCATCTATCTATCTATCTCTTTCTCGGTAGTCTTAGTTATTTCCATACATGATTCCCTGGCACACAAGAAGATTCTGAATTGGTTTATCACATGGAACAGCTGCAAACCGGCCAAAAGAGTATAAAACAATTTATGTTACTTTACTATGTGGGGCTTCTCAGGACAGGGATGAGAAGAACATGGTAAGAAGATGCCCTGCATACAAACCTGATTAGTGTTGTACAGTGGCTCATACCAGAGGTTGAAAGATAATTTGTAAAGAGGAGAAAGCACTAAGTGTATTTTTACACAGAGGTTTTCCAAAAGACCACAAAATGGCCACTGACAGTAAATTCGTATACTCTCTTAGGCTCTTATTCCATTGGAATACACAGTGAAATTGAAAATTTCAAGTTCCAAAAGAAATCCAAAAGACCCTCTGACTGACTTTAAAAGTCAACTTCCCCCACTAAATAGCATCCACATCATATCAACAAATGTGACCAAGTTTCAGAAGAACCCAATCTTTCTTGAGGGAGGAGTAGCCTTCCGTGTATTTCCTAACAATAGCCACGAAGGTCATTTAACAAATCCTTTGACCAGGAACACCCACTCCTAATTGTGAGAAAAACACTTTTTGTCAAGAATGGTTGTTCTTAGACAAGGTTTTCTTAAAAAAAACTCCTTCATATTTTCAACGTCAGAATGGGAATTCCAGCGTATTTGTTTGGGATTCTTTCTGATGATGGTCCAAACAGACCCCGAATAACCTCCGACCTTGAATTGCCAAACACGCCATAATAGATTGTACTTTAATGCCGACTGCCACTATTTTTCAAGAATATTAACGTATGTGTAGGAAAGAAGTATTGAACTTTTTTGAAACGATAGTCTTAGCAATACATACTTCTATCCGATGGCTGGGACTATTTCCCTTGATCAATACTGATTTTCATACACTGTACAACCCAATTTGTTGGGATAACTTACGAAAATTGCTGTAACTTGCTGCTTGGACTTTTTTAAGTTCAGTCAACTAAGTTTCTCTTAATAATGAAATGCATAATCGAAGAAACTCGGTTGAAGGAACTGTAAATGCTCCAAGCAGCAAGTTACCTCAATTTTCGTAAGTTATCCCAACAAATTGGGTTTTACAGTGTATAATTATTACCCCATGTTAGGATATACGAACAGCTTTTAATGGACTACAGCGACTTTAATTTAAGCTATCGTTTGCAGTCATTTTGGATTTAATGCTAATTAGCTTTTTATTCCGGACTGGATGTCTCCTCATTTCAAGTATAATATGTAGTGTAGTCATGTTTACAATATGAAACGATAAAAGCTCCCATTTAAATACATTCTTGGTTCATGGAAGGTCTGGCTTGGCTTACCATTATTACACTAGTTACTGCATTGATCTCCGAAAAGAGGCCAGATTCCAGTTGGAAATGTTATTCTGTTATTTAGGACCTTAAACCTTAGATGTGATCGAGTAAATTGGAAAACACTCCAAACCATCATATAGGAGTATTTATTACCTACAAATAATTGACAAATGTCCGCCATTTTGAAAGTAAACGAAGTGGCTGAAGATAACCTTGAAAAATGGCACCTAACTTTTTGAATTCAGTACACTAAAATTGACCAAGTCAAACAATAAAATTCATTTTGGCACCACAATCCGCCTGGAGCCGTATCTGTGACATTCAGTTCTGTACTATAGTCTCCAAACAGATCTATTGATATTTGTAAGAGATGACTTGGGTCTATGTTCAACCCACGATGGCTCAAAGGCTGAATTTCTGAAGACATATTGAATTGTCAGTTGACATCAGGGGCGTAGCCAAGGGGAGCTTTCGGGGGTTTGAAACCCCCATGACCAAAGCTTGAAAAGAATAATTTAAAAAATTAGAGTCTTGGGGAAAATATGCTGACACGATAAACTTCACTTCGTTTGAGGCACAAAGATTGCACCATTTCGCATCTGGAGATCTTACAAAAGCCGTTTTCTCCAAAGGGGAGGGGGAACCCTCTCCTTATATCCCTCCCCCATGTCACACTCCAACAAGACCCTCCCCATGCTACGCGCCTGGTTGATAATGGCTGCGGTTATTGTTTATCAGCTAGACTTTTTCGGCGGGTAGGTTTCTAGGTTTGGTTCTGCTCCTATGACTACGAAAGAATGTAATTTTGTTCCCTTTTTTCTTGTCGTCTTATCAATAGCCTATAGTATGTAGTTGTATAAAAATGGTCCTTATCTAGCCTTATTGTTTGTTAAATTGGCACATTTATGACAAAAAATAGCAGAAATCGAAACAGATCACTGCTGCTTTATTACACATTGTGTATGGGTGTCACAGACTTACTAGAAAATGTGCTGTCTCAGTATATTATGACAGAGTGACTGTATGTGGAAAATTTTTGCGATATCTCCAGCACGGAAACATTTACAAAAGTTACGAACTCACTAAGCGAATGTTATGATTTATTTGTAACATAAGAAATATTTTGACCTGAACTAACACATAAATCATGAAATTTGGGTGCCCCTTGGTGGAACCAAAGCTATTATAAGCATATATTCCAAACTTAAAATAGCGCGTTGCCTCCCCACGGAGTGAAAATGTCAAGGGGGGGGGGTGGTGATCACTGCTCAGTGGTTTTGAAACCAAACAGGCAATCGAATGTCACACAAAAGTATTCAGACTTGTTATTTCGGAACATTTTTAAATCTAAGAAATATCACTCCTCAATAAAGTTCATTTACAAAATGATGTTCATTTCTTTCTCGCGGCTTTTCACAGAAGTTCACTAAAACATTAACGCACAATGACTGGTTTCAAGTTCATAGATTTATCCATTGGCCAGTTTCTATGGTATCTCGAACAACGTACTTCATATGCGCGTTTAACATCTTACGCGCTCAAAACATGAAAGCAATTAACGTGTTCGTTTTCTGATAGCGCAGAAATGTGCGTCAAGTATTCCGGACCTTTTACATAGAGAAATGTATTCTGCACGTATACCACGCGCACGCAAACCAAGCGATTTAAGCTATGGTATTTGATGTAATGAGTTTTAATTTTTGTACGCAGATCGCGGAGTGGAATTACACGCCGATATTTGCGTTACCATGAGGAGTAACAGTCCATAGTAGTGTAGGTATAGGAGTTTGGAATCTATGCTTATAAATCTTTCGGTGGAACGGCTCTGTCTGGTACTCCGGGTCCCCCTGACCCTGAATGTATTTCCCGCGATTCTGTTGTATAGGAAGCTTGTCAGTGATTTTGGAAATATTGAAGTTAAAATGTCAATTAACGATCTTTTGCAATGACTTAAAGACTCAAAATTACGGGGGCGGTGGGCGATTCGCCCGACAAAGTTACAAAATCGCCCCTGGAAAAAATTCCGGAGGGCGAAAAAATTAAACACATTACCAAAATCGCCCCTGGGATCTGTCAAAACCTGTTGATGGTTTCTTTTAGCAAAATATGTTCATTAAAATTCCATGGATCCCATTCTTTTTGAAAAGTTATTTTCAGCTTTTCTCTTAATCGAAAGTTATGATTCCATATTCCACAAAAGTGTAATGTTGGTACCAAATTAGCGAAGTTAGAAATGCAGGACCGTTTATCGCACTGCCGCACACGCACGGGCTGCACGGCGCTTCTGCGTTGACAGATCAATCATATTTTAAAAAATGCCGTGGCGCTTTTAAAAAGGCCACTACTTTACGGCTCTGGACGTACATACTACCTTACATTACCAGTAGCGGATCCAAGGGTGGGTGCAACAGGCGGGCGCCCTATTGACCGTTTATGCGTGAAAAACAGATAAGGCAAAAAAGCAAAATGCTTCTAAATGTGTCAATTATAGCACCATTTTGCATCTCAGCCCTCTTCCAGAAGCAAAATTTTCAAAGGGAACACCCTTCCCCTTAGACCCCTACTCCAGGACAGCGAAATCAAACCTTGCGCCCTCTATTGAAAATTCCTGGATACGCCACTGGCTGCGGTACTTGCAAGTTTTAGCTGCTGTTTGTGAGTGTTGCACATACAACCTGCGCAATTCAGGGTGTTGTATAGTTCACACGTGAGAAACTTATAGTGTGCACTGTGCAGGCCGGTAATATGATACCCGTGACGTGATTGTGTTTTCATTAATAAAGAGCTTGAGAAACAAAAGCTTTTCTCTTTGTCCAATTGTTATTGTCTAAGCAACTAAATTGAAAAAAGAAAATTATAAATTTTTCAAGTTTTAGCTGTTGCAACTTAGGGTGCTTTTACACTAGATACGGATCTGATCGCCCGATGTTATCAGTATATCAAATTACATGTAAGGCTTGATCCTGATGCATTAACACTTGTCGTACTCTGATCCTCCTCCGTGCTTCAGCGGAAGTGACCTCCAAATAGATTACGAAATAGAAGCACACGCTTCACCGTTGATCTCGGATCACTGTTGATCCTAGAGCATTTACACTACAAGTTTTGATCGCCTGCGCGGGGTCAGATCCTCCCCTCTTACCAGGATCAAAATTTGGCGATCAGATCCGATCTGATCTGCATTTACACTACAAATTGGACCTCGAACAGTGGATCTGACCCCGCGCAGGCGATCAGATCCGGATCTAGTGTAAAAGCACCTCAAGATACACTCCTATTTTCGCAAATCTCAAAAAAGGCCCTCGTGGTCTTTAAAAAGAGCCCTCATAATAATGGCCAGGGCGATTTCGTCATTGAAAAATTATTTTGAGCACTGCCTTATTGCACCCGGGCACACATCTAGTCCATTTTAAGTAAACAAAACTAGAGAAAGACATACAAACACCACAGCGAGGTCGTAATTTCTTATACTAGCCACCGCAACTACTCATAAGCCTGTTTCACTTAATAAATCTAGCTTTAAAGGGATTATATTTGTTTTGGAACGAACGAAAAGTTAATCTGCGTAGAAATGCGATTTCTTAAAAGCTATGGAAATCCCCCGAATAGCTCCTGAAGTACCAGTTTGTGTAAGCTTATGCGATGATTGGGGCAAAAGGCCGCACTTTAACATTTTCGATTGGATGGGCTTAGGATAGCTGACATCCAAATAGAACGCATTAGTGTCATGTAAAATGTCCAAATAGCCAATACACTTGTTCTTAATCGAGGAGGATGGGCTTAGGATAGCTGACATCCAAATAAAACGCATTAGTGTCATGTAAAATGTCCAAATAGCCAATACACTTGTTCTTAATCGAGGAGTTTTATAAATAATTTTGTTCAAATAATACATATGACAGTGTAAGTGGCAGGGGTGAAACCTCCGGCCAGAAATGGAACGTGCTTTGTGGAATTTTGGTTTCCCTCTCCATCCAATCCTGCACTTATTGTGAAGAGTAACTGAGAACTTTATATGAACTTGCACATATGCCATACGCAATGCATGAACGACACTGAAATTGTTATGGAGAGCATGTCAGAATTATTTGTTTGGATGGTGTAAGATATATTTCGGCTAAGACACCGGACCGAGTAAATCACAATAGTGATTGTAATGTAAAACATATCCTGTAAAGGTACTTTTGTAGCACTAAATTTCGATATATACAGCAGGTCACCCTGATGTCACAGAGGTAGTCATATACAACCGATTCATCTTTACATAGACATAAAAAAGTTTTTCAATGATAAGCTGCACGGAATCACCAATTATTTTCATACTTGGTCCATTCTGCATTCTCTAGATCTTAGGGTAATACACCAAATTATTACGTATTTTGTACCCATTTTTGGCCTTGACATATATCACCAAGAGGAGACATTCGAACAACTATTTCGACTGGTTACCAAGTGAGATGGGAACTTTTGTCACTTTTATATATAAAGTAAGGGTGGGCGGTGCCACCATCTGACTTCACATGGGTGGTCGGTGAACCTTGCCCATTTGAAAGAAATCCCCGAAATCATCAACTGCAATTTCATACGAAAGACTTGGGTGGCGTTATAGATTATGTGCCGGGGTTGATTATTATTGGGTTGGTCTCTATGACCAGCTATGGACTTCGAAGCTGCCGGGAAAGAGCGATAAAACCTGACCAATAAACTGAAAAACTAATAAATTGAAAAAGTCATTAATAGCCAACATGCATGCAATCTTGTGAGAAAGATATTTTGTAAGTTGAATTTTTTCTGCCTCCCTCATCTAGAAGCCTAAAGGTTGGCCTTTTATAACCAGGACGGCGGAAGTTTTATAGCGTAAGCAAAATGCAAGTAAAATACTATAATAACTTTGACTACCCTGCTTTGAATTTGATCAGTACTTCGACTTGTTCTTACACGTGTTACATTACAGTGCCCAAATTTGTCACATTGCTTCAGCATCATCTTCATCAATAGGCTCCCCACCAATTTGTAGTGACTTGAGTCTTAAGGGTACCTTTTCAGTGGAAGAGTTAACTCCATTTATTGGTGCGTTATATACAAGTGCAGGGAGTGAATGTGAAATACAAAGGCTATGCAGGGGCCAGATGTTACCACATGAAGCTACGTTATACCATTAAATGTTGGGAGGCTATAGATAAGCCCACACAAATGTATTGAACTGGAACCAGAAACTCGGATACATGACATGACATTCTCCATGTAAACATGTCTGTTAAGAATACATTCCTTTTGTCGTTTCACATGTTACCTCGTGAAAATTACTTGAGAGATACTGAATAGATATTGATTTGTAAGCGATGACGGTAACCATTAGACATGGACATCTTGACACATATCATCTAGAAGAATCAAGATAGGTAATAATTTATTGAAATCTGTTCAGAACTAACCTCGGAGAATTTCAATCGACGCTGAAAGCATGCCTGAAAGTTTTCCTCTCTTTCGTATTTACGTTAATGTTGACCTAACAAAATTCACCATACGTTAGCCTATTAACCATCAGACTGGTTATTTTGTTAATTTGCCAAAAAATCAAAGCATTTCCTTCACATAGAGTTTTGGTTGGATGTGTCTGCTTACAGTACTAAAGAATCTACACTGTGTTTGGAAATTGTTTTGAATAGGTTCAGCCTCTCTATTAGACGGTCATCCCATGGCTATTTGGACCACTACACGTCGATGTTGCATGAAACAAGCTGAACATATGTATTGATAATGTTTCAAAATTTTCCTAACACAACATCTTATTTTGAAGGTTTTACAAAATTGACACTTATTTATTTGAAAGCTTGGATTTAAAAAAAACTGTCATTTGTTATTATACCTATAACATAAGACATAACTCCACATACCGCCATTTTGTATTATCACACCTCTTTAAAAGTGGTTCATTGAGTTCAAAGGAAACCACTGCATGACAATACAATGCATAATGTATCTCGTTCATATGAGAAATAAATTTGAATTGAATTGAATACTTCCAGTTAGCCTTACTATTTATGTACCACTTCCTATAGTTGCTGGAAACGTGAACAATTGTAGTTTTTATGCGAGTTTGTAGATAAAGTTACTCGTCCAAGCCCCTGGTGTATATGTATATATATTATATATTATTATATATATTATATATTATATATATATATTATATATTTTATAATATTATATTATTATTTAGCCGCCAGATGAAGGGTAACGACCCGAAACGTTGCGGAGTTTTCTTCTGAATATTAAGCACTTTTTC
>WURT03060275.1:0-13876 GCA_009936505.3 Holothuria glaberrima | reverse complement strand
AAAAAGTAGAAATTCTTGGAAATATATCCAACTCAAATTTAGCAATAAATGTAGCACCATTTTGCATCTATCCCACCCCCTCCCCTTAGACCCCCCTCTCAGAACGGCGATTCGCATATGGTGAAAATCCCCTCCCCCGTCTTTGGAGATGGATCAACGTCCTTGACTTTGGGCAACTTTTTTGAGATTTGGGCAAAAACTTTCTGCCCCTCCCCCCAAATTTGAAGAGTCCCGTACGCTTATGGTCAAGTTTGAGATGTACGACAGTGCTTACCTTCCTCGAAATACCGTGTTTAGCGAGCAGTTTTAAAGTTTTCTACTGTTTGACCTTTTTCAACCCAAATGACCTTTGACTTCCACCGGAAAAATAAGGAACATGCACTCAGTAAGGACCATATATATGCCAAGATGATAACCCTAACAGTCATCCTTCTTGCGATATCGTGCTTATAAGTTTTTGACCTTCAGACCTTTCTTGCACTCCACATGACCTTTCACCTACCAAAAATTGTTGGCTATTCACATGCCAATTATGAGATCCCTCAAAGTTACTCTTCTCGCTGAAATATCCTTTTTGTATGGTTTTGACTTATGAACCCCTCGTGACCCCAAATGATTGTTAACTTCCATCAAAATGATAGGAACCATGTACTTAATTTGAACCACCCACGTGACAAGTATTTGATCCCCATAGTTACTTTTCTTGAGTCGTGTTTACAAGCTTTTTACCTCGCCTGTCCCTTAATGACCTTGCACCTTCACCAAAACGAAAGGGATCCTCTACTCTTTATAGGCCATCTATATGCTAAAAATGAGATCCTCACCCCTCTAAGTGAGGTGCCGTGCTTACGAGCAGTTTTCAAGATTTCCACTCTTTGACCTCTCATGTCCCCAAATGACCTTTGACCTTCACCAAATATGACAGAGATCGTCAAATGAATATGGGCACTATACATGCTGGGTATGAGATCCCTCACAGTTACCCATCTTGAAATATCGTGTTTACAAGGTTTTAACCTGTTGACCTCTCGTGGTAGCAAATGACCTTTAACCTCCACCAATCATTTAATCATTTAATTAATGTGGGGTATCTACTTAATGAGTATGAGATTCCTCAAAGTGATCCACCTTGAGATATCGTGTTTACGAGCGAAGCGTTACATACAACCCCACCCACACACACACAAACGACACCACCATCGCATTGATCCCTGTTGCCTTCGGCAAAGACTAAAAAAGACGCTATTAAAGAAGTAGCCAAGCCCCTTACAAAAAATTATGGAATTCGTCCGACAAATTCCTTAGAAATTTAAAAAATTGTCCACACTTTTTATAGAATTTCTAAATAGAATTTCAAGGATTTCTGTAAGGGGTAATCCTCTAAGAAATTTTCAATTTTCATAGAAGTTATTTAAAATTGGGAAATTTCACATGAACGATGTATTTCACAAATATGTACAGAGATTGTTTAGAGATTGTACAGCAAAATTTATATAAAGTCTTTAAAAAGTTTTGTAGGAATTCATCACACTAACAGTCTCGGTATACTGCGGTTACCCGATATAGTTTGAACTCAATTATTGGTTCGTCTGCGATTTATTGTCTTTTATTAATTTTAACTGTCTTTTATGCATAACTCAAGTAACTTGCACGATTTTACCGGAAATGTGATACACAACTCTTCATTCATTACGCGTATCATCTGTCAATTTGAAGACGTCTTCTTATCGGAATCAGATATACAGAGATTTGGGGCTGAGGAGTCGATATATACCTCGAAGTGTACAAAGAGTAAAGCCCACACATTGAGTAGTCTGAATCAACAACTTTTATAGTACATCCTCCTGGAGATGTAAATGTTTAATATCTGCATGTTTGCTGTAGAAAGCATTCGACTGATAAAAAAGTAGCAATTACCATTAAAACCCATCAATCAAATGTTGACCATTTTTCAAGACAATTACTGTTTTTGCACTTACATTATGACGAAATATGATTTAAACATGCAAATTTGTAACGTGGAAAGAGGAACAAATGAAATATGTGTCATGCTATTTTTTGTTTCTTTAACCAGTTCATGCCAAGGACATTCGTAATGTTGAAATGCACAAGTTTATTTTGGAAGTAGCTGTTGACTAATTTAAAAATCTTCACAGTAAGTTTCAAACTAGAAACTAGTTGGCCAAGTAATTAACGGATAATCAGAAAAGGATTAACCGAAGCAATACAGATCCTGTGCAACATTCCACATCACAATTTTTGCACGGCTAATGAGAAATCTCAAAATTATTTAAACTTGCATTGGATATTTGTCGAGAACGGTTTAAGATATCCAAATAATTCAAACAGGTTTTTTATAAGGCCTGGGATAGTAATCTATCGTTTTTGTGTAAAACAGCTGTTTACGTTATATGTCCACTACACTTCCCTTTGAGAAATGGCGTTCAAAGATCCTCTGTCGCTATTTTCTGAATACTCCAAACTTAGTCTATTAAAGTGTAACTCGAAAGGTGCCGAATAATAAACACATTGCACCGGTGGCGGCCCTACGAGGGGACAAGAGGGGGCATTTGCCCTTCACGTTTTTTATTTGCCACCACACTTGCCCCCAGCTTCCCCCACCCTTCCCAATCAGATCTCACGATAGTATCCTGAGACTTGTTCCTTCAATCAAAGATATGCTAAAACCTAAGCGTATCCGGGGCTTCTTCCCCTGGACGGGCCCACCAAGAGCCCTAAGGCGGACCCCTGGACCCCACCGGCTAAAAGGTAAAGGGGTCTGACGGGTGGAATAGCCTAGTACATTAAAATTATTTGGAACCTTTGCATTTGATGATACATTTTGAACAAAGGTATACCTATCCCGAGACTTAATTTTTCACCCAGAGATATGCTAAAACTTCAGAGCTTCCGGGGGCTTTGCCCCCTGGGCTCTCACCGAGGCTTTGCCCCTGGACCCCACCCATCAAAGCTCACGCTTCGCGCTCGATTTCGCGCTAGGCGCGAATTTTTTTACCTCCACCCCCCTTACATTTTTAAAATCCTGGTGTCGCCACTGCAATTCACTGAAGAATTCTAGTTCCGACAGGGGTAGCCTACTTTATGTTTGTTAAAGTGGTTATATTGTCACTAGGGGTCGTTGTGAGGGGCATGTCCTGTTACGATCTTGCGTGTTACCGAGGATAGTTCAATGATTGAACGGAGAATAGTTTCCTTAAAACTGTGTATTAAAATAATTGATAGGGAAATACTAAAGTTCAAAATCTGAATGAACATTGATTAATGAACCGCTAACTTCAGTTTGAGCAGATTTTGGCGACATCATGAAAATATGCTTGCATTCATTGTCAAATTTGTCACACTTCAAAGCTCGGGTGGATGTCAGTGGCAATAGCAGGCAGTCAGTGGCAATTGCAGACAAAACCTATCTAGATCATTTAACAAACTGTCCTAGCTCCTACAGTCCTATCAAACGCCATTAATTTCTCCAAACTGGGCCATACATCACAGTTCTGTCACATTATGACGGCAATCCGCAACAAACGTCGGCAATAAAACTTCCCTGAAATCTATGTACGAGGATGTCACCGAAATTAAAACCAACTGAAGTGTGGCAGTATTAGATGTTCCCTCAAATTCTAACAAAAGTACTGAAAAGTGTTATACCTGCATACAAGACGCAAGATGTTTGTCCTGAAGGCGGCGAGATCAACAAGTTTGTAAAGTCACTCAGGATGTGAGGGAAGCCCAGGGTGGCATTGCTCTCGTCGGGGCAGCCTCGACCCGTATGATGAAATATGTAATCCCGCATGCAGTCAGTCCCCCCCCCTCCCCCCCCCGACGAATTCCTTGATTTTGCTCTTAGGAAGGGCAGATTCTTAAAAAAAAATCAAATTTTCTTCAATTAACAAATTTTTAATCCTTTGTGAATAGAAGGAAAGAATTTACCTTCGAAATTTTTCGGAGCTTTGAGTTGCTACCTCCCTGCGGAAAGCTTGGCTCTGTGTTGGGCGCAAATCCTGACTCCACCCCTGGGGAGGTCTGACCGAACAGAACATTGCCTTTGAGTGTGGTACATGCCTAGCACAAGGACTATAGTAGCATATTGTATCCCAATTGAAATGGTGTGATCGTCAGTGCTTACCGGTGTAAGAGGATTCCCCCCGGGGGGGGAATTTTTCCAACGATAAATTTCCCCCACCCTGAAAAATTACCCCCACCCCAATAGAAGGAAAACATCCAAGTCCATCCAACACTTGCAAGACTGTAGTCGGCAATGAATTACTACACAACCCCATGTTTTATCTCATTAATTGTTTCATGATGTAATGAATCAGGTGTATGGCAATTAAATTGCATTCGTGCACAAAAACATTTCTACTCGCCAGCAAACAGTTTCTAGAATTGCTGCACATAGGCTAGTTGAGAGAATTATTAGTTCTAAAGGAAAGACTTGGCAATGCATGCCCCTGTTCATTTTTTAAAAAGGGTCTCTGTGGTGTATCACATATTCCCCAATCCCAACATCAGAATCGCTATGAAACTCCTTGAAGCCATCTTTCGATACTATAACAGTACGACCCCTCTCCCAGTCTGAATTCTCTCCACAGTCTTGGCAACACTCCTACCCAACTCCCCTCCCCTCCCTTCGGGACTTTTTGAAGAATTTTCATGTGAAACCATGATCTAGCCTGCGACTGTGCCAGCACAATCACAGTTAACCAAACTACTCTGCTCAAATCACAAACAACAACCAACCTATCCCAATCCATGACAATGTAATTCAAAATAATTTACCACAGCAATCACTTTGTCCCCACTCTCTAAATCAGGGACATTTGATTGACATACCTGACAAGAGTTTACCCTGTCAATCCATCGCTTCTCATGACACTACAATTCAAAATGGATTTAATCCAATAACCCACTTTGCCAGCATGCTCCATTGTTATAGATCTGACAGTAGTTTATATTGTTGATCCATTGCCATTGTCTCCACTCCCTTTGTAGTGACCAATCCATTAACAGACTCCAAACATGGAAGTTGTTCCAAATCAAGCACAAGGTGCCCACAGTGTGGCAAGACATGCTATAACTCCACATGAAAATGTTTTCGATATGATAAAAAATGTATGACATACACAGTACGTAGGCATGTGGAAGTGGGGGGGGGGTTCAGGGTGGGGGAAATATTTCCTAGGAAATTTACTTACGGGGGAGAATTTCCTAGAATAACTTCACGTGGGGGATTTTTCCTAGGAAATATTCCCCGGGGGAATATTTCCAGGGGGAAAAATCCTGTCGGCACCGGCTTGCTGTGTTGGCACTCAGAGACATGAAGGGGATACTCAAATCCCAAACAACAGCACAAAGGCGACGAATTGCCGGAAACGATCTAAAAATAGTCTTCCGTCATTATTTGCCTATCAATATTTTGGGAATTTTTTTAACCCCAAGGTATGTAGAGAATATGGGGAACACTGAGATTTGCAACTCCATGGATACCGCTAACCTTCTTGTTTTAGGTTTCTGCCTAGATGGGTATGTGTGCTTTATCATTGGCGGCGATCCCAGGGGCAGGGGGACATGTCCCACAATATTTGAGAAATCTCTCGTTGACTTTGATTTTTCAGACCGTAATTTATTTGAAAATGGGGTCATGCCCCCTGCCATATTGAGAACAAATGGCCGCCCTTGAGCATACACCTTGTGAGTTCAATGTGCCTCGTGAGATAAATGTACCTCGTGACACGGGGGCATCCGCATTCTCCCGACAGTGGGCCAAACTTCCGGACAAGGGCCAGCAACCATAAGTCCCGACAAAAAGGCAGGTTACCTTAGGATTTCGAAAGTAAAATCATTTTCGGGACGCAAAATTTGAGCTTTTATAGAAAAAAGTTTGAGAAATTTGTTGGAGAAAAGTTGGTGGGTTTTATTTAAAAATCCGGACGCTGATTTATTGCATAACTGTTTCAAAATGGCAACATCGAAGTTTTCATTTCTATTTCTTTCTTTTGACCTAGGCCCGTCTAGTTCCGCGGAACTATGGGCAAGGGGGTTTCATGGTAAAGGCTAGAACTGGAGAGACAGTGTGCGAATTCTATCCTCCACCTAACACTCCCTGCCTCGTGGTGTCAGTGAAGCTCGCGAGGCATACCGATTCATTAAGTATACTTAAAAAATGTTAGGCCTATTGTGTAAAAGGACAGATTTTTGCAGCAAGTTCGTCAATCAACATCAGTTCTTCGGGGCAGAAAGATGAGCAGTCATTGAGGTGCACACTCTTGTCTAAGTGTTAACTTGGCACGTTTGTAAATATAAATTCATAGAACCTAGATCTTGAATAAAATTAAGAACAACTGAAACAATCTGCTGCTATCCTTGTTTTCGCTTTCATCATTTTGACCGACTCGTCGGACGTTGCATATGCATGAAGGTCAATGTGTCCAACAGACTAAGACGAACGACGCAGTGACGTTAGCGAATAACCTTTGAATCACAAAATGCAACATCGCGTGCAAAAATTCAAGAAGAAGACGTATTAAATACCAAATGTTTTGTGAGGTTTAAGAGAAGTCATAAAATGAAAGCTGTTTTATTTTTTGCCTTATATAGGAATTTGAAAATATACTATTATATCTTTTGGCAATGGAACAACAAATACATCACTGGTTATAAAATTTTAGTAACAAAAGTGACCACATGATGTTGTATTGGTCTCCCTCCTACAAATTTTAGAAAAAAAATACATTTCTAAGACTTTGTCATGAAATCATGACTGTGATGTATAGCATAAAGAAAGAGAAGTTTGCCATACACGTAGTCCATAAATTGTAAAGTCTTCTTAATATGGGCATGGTATTACCATGGCATGTTCGAGGTTTATATCGGGTCCATGGAAAGGTCTAAAGTGAATGAAATAAAAGTAAACATATTTTCCGATATGTTTGCATTTCATCTGGCACATTCAACTGTTAGACCGTTGAGTATGTTTGTAGAGTGCAAATATACGATTAGATTCCTTTTCAAACCAAACATAGTCCAATTGTTCAACTTTTCAAAGAAGACTGTCGCGTTCTTTGTTAGTTTCAAGGAGGTTAGCTGTGCGGTTAAAGATGCCTCGTGCCGAAGCGGTACAGGTAGGCAGGATTTCTACACGAATCGATAATGTAAATCCCCAGATAATTGCTTCAACACCTCATAATATTATCACTGGACCAACTTTCATTCCTACCGACTGTCAACAATTCTTTGTGTATGTAACAAACAACTTTCGATTTTTAAATCCCGTCCACGTGGGTAGACTGCATAGGAGAGTAAATAACATTTACACCTTTGGTTGTGTTCGGAGATGTCCAAACGAACGTCCAGCTTGCTAATTATCCGGTCGGTAAAACTTTGATTGCAGGACACAGTTTCGGAAAGATCAAAGTAATGCTAACTGGGGCATCTGAAGGAACCCTTTGTGATAAAATGTTATAATTAGCCAGTAGGGGATAATGAAAGGATTCTGCGTCTTTTTGAAAAGATCCCGTCATTTGCGGTCTGGGGCAAAGAAACGTTGTATCGGATTTGCATTTTCAATCTGACTTAACTCGACACAAGGGAGCAGTCAAGAACCAATGAATAGAATCGCAAACCAAAGCAGACAACATGAACTAAAGTCAACTGAAGAGGACCGCGTTCCGGGAAAGTTGGTAACTGTTTATTTTTACGCGGTGAGAAGTCCGTAGCCAATAATTAGGTTGGGTATCCTTGAATCTTGGAGATGTCGATTGGATTTGGGGGCTTAATAGTTCACTTACCGAAACTCGTCAGGTGGAGAAAAATCTGATGTTTAGTAAACGAAGGAGAAGATAGCAGTAAACGGTTAACAGCAAGTTGCAGCTACATATGCTATAAGAACGTTGACCCTGTGACAAAAAGCTGCACGTCTACGATTTCTGCGGCGGTCCACCGATCTTTGTTCTTTTTTATTTCACGGCGAACCCAAAATCTCGCATAACAAGAAGCATACATTGAGTTTTTTACAGACATGTGTTTCATTTCGCCTGACGATTACATGTGATACTTTTATTTCAATTGCAGGACTGCAAGACTACAATGTTACTGTACTGCATTTTAATAATTCATATTTAAAAAGCATTCTATGAAAATCAATGAAATGTTTACTATTACCGATAAATTCCATCAAATATTTTCAAGTAAATATATATAATATTTTCCGCCACCCAGCAGCCCAGATTGTCAAAATAGGGGCAAGAGGACGGTTAATCCTATTTGATTGGTCTCCGTTTAAATCCGTTTTTACAGCTTTCACTACAACCACTAAGGTCAAAGCGGGTGGGCCTCATTCCGCAGCCAAATATGTGTGGGGCTAAAGCCTCCACATTGGATGGACAAAAATCCCTTGTTTGTCCATCTGTCAGATATAGCCTATCAGACTTTTTCAATAAATTATGAAACTTTTCCACAAAGTAAACTCTAAATCCTGCACAGTATTCAGCATCAAATTGCATCTAAGGAAACTCACATATTTAAACATTTTCCCAAAGAGAGGAGGCCCACCCCAGGAAGGCGGTTAAAGATGTTCACATGCACCCTCTCCCGCCCTCCCAACAGCTACGAATAGTTCCCTACGTTTGTGGCTGGTAGCAAATATAAAAAAATATCGGGACTCTTGAGATTTATTATTCGGAATATTCGTAGTTTTAGTTGTTTGGAACTTGGGTGCGCTTTCCTTTGCTGATGACCAAGACAGATATTTGCATGAAGAGTGCCATCAACATGATGACCCACAGAAGTAACAAAACAACGTTTAGTATAGTTTTCATAAATGTTTGGAGTCATGTGATTTACAATTCAATATTACTTCTGTAGTATGTTTGCAGGAATAACAGTCAGCGATCTCCCGTGTTTACGGTAGCCGCCTTCACTTATGCCTTTGAATTTTCGCAAATTTGAACGATTTCCTGGTAACCTGGATTTCTGCGCCCCCTCCCCCCACCCATCCCGCACGCAGTGAGAGCAAACACTGGGTTCCCATAAACATTTAATTTCCGGAGGTTTATTCGCAAGAGGTAAGAAGACACGAAGAAAACCATGTGAATTGCAGTGAGAATTCCGAGAAACGTAAAGTATGGCTGATTAAGTAAATCTTGCGGGACGCGGGAGTTTTTTTCAGACCGAATAAGGTTGATTTTCAAAAAAATATAAGCGGACACGAAAATGAAAAATTGCCCACAGATCAGGTTAAAACTTGTACGTGCCCGCATTCGTCCAAGAAAAACATTATCAGGGAAGCAGTATTTACGAGGGACCCTTGCAGGAACCTACCAGTCCACCACTATCACATGGACTTGAAAGGTCGATTGTTTCCACTAATAATGTAATTCACAACTGACATTAAATGAACATTTTTTGTAAAGTTTATCAGGGCGTTGTTGCAAATCCCTGATTTAATGTAGGTGATTGCACTGGTCCGTGGGTGTGTATGTGGCAATCAGTGGGGTCTTGAAATCACGATGCATCTTACTGAATGTTTTCATTTTTCTATTACACCTTTGTCTTATTTATTGGTATTTTTGAAGCTATTCTTTCCGTTTGTCGGGAGTGAACTCGTTAAGCAAGGAGTGGGGGAGCCCCTAGAGAGTTTTCGCACCCTTGAAAATTCAAAATTTCTATTGCCCTAATGCATTTTAGTATGTTTCGCCCCTATAAAAATAATTCTCCCCTGGATGCTATTTCGTCCCCCACCCCTTTAGTCTGGCCAAGGGTCTGGAAGTCGTTCACAAGCCTCTGGAAAATTGTAGTCTTTCTTGCATCTATTCATGTTATTTCTGTAATGTATAGCACATGAATTCATTGTTTTATGAAGCAATGAAACGAAACAAAGAAATAAAAAAGACAAGAGAACACGAGAGGTATATTTTCTCCCAATTTTCATTCCTTCCAAATCGGTCGTTTAGATAATAAACTGCGCAGAACAACGTTCACAACACACCCAATTGGTTCCCCTTTCTCGGGAAGAACTTACCTACGTTTGGTTCATCTAGCAAAGATGGCGTGATTCAATTAAAGACAATTGAAAAAAGTCTCTCTCTGTACGAGTTTGCACGTAATCGGTAAAAGAAGCTATTGCGAACGTGATTGGAGTACTGGCTTCATTATTCAACTAACATAAATATAATTTAACTAATCTCTTAATTTACCTGCGGTGTTAAAAACAGCATATATACACATAATCGTTTGCTTAGAACAAAACTGCAACCGTGGCACTTCGAAACCCGATGCAACAGATCTCATCTTCAGAGGAAAAGAGTTCCATTTATATTTTACTATGATAGTTTTTTTACAGCAACTTTGTGCACTTTTATCATTTTATGACGACTTTCTGAGGATCATGAAATAATACCGTGAAAATCTATGTTTGATATACTTAATAGTTAAAATTTCATTGAATCAATTCAATATCAAAAGATTTGCTATATTCTACGAAGTTTCTTCATACCAACCTTGTAACTTTGAATCTTCCTGTGACACAGGGAGTTCTACCTCCGGGGTAGTACATCCATAAATAACCTGTTTCAACATATATATCGCCCACTATTTATCTGTTAAATCCCCCCACATATTTTTTTGACACAAGTATGTTTCAAACTTCATTTCTGCTGAAATATTTCACACAATTTTACAAACATCCACAGGTATTTCATCTTTAGAACTGGGAAAAGACCTTTTGTGTATGAGGAAGTTAAAGTTTACAAAAGTTAAATTATATTTTATGTATGAAAACATACATTAAATTCAAAAAAAAAATTTTCAGGAAACAACCTTAGCTATGCCTGCTTGGCAGGTGGTTAATGCATTGTAAAACACTGAAATGCTGGAAAACGACTGAATTTGCCACGATAGTACGTGTATTTCTGTACACCAGCATTGACTCTGCAGTGCATGTCTCCAAAAGCCAAACAGAGGGCGTACTTAAAACTTGCGTTTTTGTAACCAAGAGTTTGCCTCGAAAAAAGTATACAGTGAGGAAATTCCATGAAGTTACCAGTTGTACTGAATCCAAATATTACAACGCTCATGAAGAGGGCTACAAAAACTTTGTTCTCTGACAATATTTCAAGTTAACACAAATTCTACAAAGTAGCAGGTAGTAAATGCAGCACTTTCTCATCCAACAATTATGTTTCCATGACAACAATTAATAAACCAGTTACAGATTATTTCAAGGGTATCTGAGGAGGGTGGTAATGGGTGGTGATGGGCTAGGGGGGTCAGAGGCTCCAGGATCCTAGCTTTAACATGAGATACACAGTAAAAACTACTTCTAACGGAATTATGGGTCCCTAGCAGATGCATATCCTGGGGAAAATGTCGGGAGCACATGACCCCTGGATTGTACAAGAAATAAAGTTGCTACACTATATCAAAGGTCTCAACACTCGGCATTTGTAAAAAAATGAAGTCACCCTTCCCGTCCCCCTCCTAGGGGCAAATAATCCAACATACACATGCGCCTAGCATAGCAAAAGCACATCACTAGTAAGAACCAGGGGGTATAAGGGGAGGGGGGTATCAATACTGCACTACTTGTATGTGTTCTATGAATGACAACAGGATATCTTTCCAATATTTGGGTATGTATACTAATACTAAATTACTTAAATATTAGATATTAACATAATATAAAGAGATATACGTATGTAAATATGCCTGGACAAAACTCCTATACTTGGTGGAGTACAAAATTTTAAATATTTAGTCCTAAATATTGCAACTACAAAAAATATATGAAATCATGGGAAAAGTATGCTTTCTTAAAGAAAATGGGAAATTTACAAAAATGACGGTAACATAGCCACGAGGACAAGAGGGAATGTTAAGTGGGATAGACTTCATTCCCAAGTAATGATGTTTAATTAGGTACCTAAAATACCTTTTTACAACATTTACAAGGAAACCCTGATACCTTTTTCACAACTTTTAAAATATGTATGAACAATTTCTGTCAAGTATCTTTCATGATATCACAGTGCCATTGCCTTCTTCTTCATGGTTAACAATGAAAGGCCTGTAGAGAGTCAGTGGAACAAATTGTAGTCTTGAATTTCCTTTTGCAAATGATGCAGGTAGTATAGGACCAGGCACATAGCCAGGATTTGGTTGGGGAGGGGGATTCAGACCAGAGGCACCACATTGCCACAATATCCCTGCCATGAGTGTGGGGTCCAGGTGGCCACATAGGGGCATTTCTTCATAATAAGGATTGCATGTGAGGGGGCAGGGAAACATATTGTAATACTTTCCCCTCCCATGAACAGATCCCTCCCTATGAACAACTGCACAGGAAAGCCAATCACTTTTGTGATACATATTAAAACACTGAGTAATATAATTAGGGTACTCCTTCAGAAGGGAAAAACTCTAACTTTTATGAACAATATAAGAACTGGGACACAAAAGGCCACTAATCCACATTTACTACCAGGGGCTGGACTTTGGTAACAAAAGAGTCTCTTTTGCCTAATGATTGACCACTCCTGGTATACTAGGCCAAAAAAAGAGAAAAACCAGCTTGATACTAGAAATTTCATAACTGCAAAATCAAATTTTATGAGAAGAAAGCTCCAATACATGCTATCAAACACCAGGGTTTTAATATCCAATGCAACTTAAATTAATTTTAAGAGGTGAAATACTGAGGCTACCCTCACTACGTCTGATGTTTGACTCAGGGAACTCTTTCAAGAACTTAACAAAAGCAAAAATTTGAATGTTTCTGCAAAATCTGACAACTATGAAAAATTTGAAGGCCACCAAAAAGCATGAGGGAAGAACGTCACAATGACATGCTTTGTAGTGGAAAAATACACACAAACACGCACTTTGGACAATGTATGTAGAAAAAAAGACTTAAAGTGACATAACTGGCAAGAGACTAGATTGTATCTACAAATAGACTGGAAAGGCACATAAAATGAAAATAATTTACAACTATTGAAAAAAAAACTTAGAAAAAATATCAAAATTCATGCTCTCTTTAGTAAGAAAGGAAAGAGAAACACCCACTTTACTAGAAGGGCAGTCGCCCTTGTTACAGTGGAATGGAAAGAATTCAATTTAGTATTGCTACATTTGTATGGGTACAAATTTGGGAGTTACATTATACTATCAACTTTATACATTTTAGGAAAATGTAAATTAATTTTATCCAACAAATAAATGTTTACATTTCTGTGCTTTTTGCAAAGTTATTGGTAAAAAGAGCTACTTAAGTGACTTTGTCTAAATCTCACAAGGAGCAAAGGATAACAGTCTGTCTTCAAAACAACACTGGGGTTTCTTTATATACAGGTAAATACAATTCTTTGCAAAACCTCACAGCTCTTGCATGGTTATCAATTTATGATAGATGATAATTGTCAAACTTTTGTCTTTTACCTAAGCCTAGAAATAAAATAATGATCACAACATCAAAAATACCGATCTCTTTATATAGTAGCTGTTAGTTTCTTCTTTTCCTCTCAACATTCCAGATGAAGATTGTCTGTTTAAGTTGGAAAGTGACTTGCTTCCACTCTGTGAGAAATGGGTGATAACCTTCGTACCACAACGAGGGAGATCAACCTGTCATAATTTGATTGAAAACAATTCTACCTCCATTAAGGTATACCAATTAAATCCTAACTTATTTACCCATAAGTCTCTATTCTACCACCTCTAGCCATCCGTTATTGAGAATCCTGCATTCTGATTGGTGAACACTGACCTGTTATTCTGCAACACACGGCCAGTAAATGTAAAGACTGATAAAAATGAAGTTTTTTCACACATTTTCGGTGGTAGAATAGGAATAAACCACATTTGC
>WURT03060264.1:0-11872 GCA_009936505.3 Holothuria glaberrima | reverse complement strand
AACTGTACACTCCTACTGATTTCAGTTATTGCCTGATCCATAAAAGTAACCTGGCACAACAGCAGAATACCCCATAAGATCTGTTTTTTTCATGAGCTACAATAGCATTTATGTATCCCCATAGCCTCTTTAAGAGACATGTTTTGCATGTGTATCCCAGCAGATAAATTGTCTGATAGATGAGTTGGCAAACATACTGAACAAGGTATACTCTAAAAGTGGCGGTCAAATCCATAAATATTCTGTTTAATTGCAGAATCCACAACAAGCTAATAAACGTAGCACTCCTGCTGAACACATCACATGCCCTCATATTATGAAGTGTATTCACCGCATTCAATGCAAAGCAACATCTTGTGTACATTTGAGTGGGACTTTCAACAAACCAAGATTGACCATGATTCCAACTTCCAGAAGCAGGAATTCCTGTTTCATTGCCAGCAGCAAGTAACCCAGGAAATCCTCAAAAAATGCACCCAGACCACTTCCTTCAATTTATTTGTGATACCAGTTAGCAATTAAAACTAGCATTTTGGCCCTTTTAAATCTTTAAAACATGTGGTAAAGTACCAGATGATTTCATATTTGTACTGATTTTACACATCAGGCCCATCAGGGCTATTTGTAGAGGCAAGGAAAGGGCTGATACTCCCATTTATGAAGAAGAACACTCTGCAAAGTCATGTCACAGTCAGCCAACTTTCGGGATGGAAAGAAGGGACTAAAGTAAAACAGGGAAAACAAGACAATGTGCGTGAGGCTATTACGGTGTACATTGTTGAGAGTCCTGACTAAAAGCTCCCAGCTTACATTGTCTTAATTGTCATAGTTTTGCAGACTTCCTCTTCTAGGTCTGTGGAGTGCATGCATGGCAACCAACATGTCCAGCATGGCCTGAATGTGTAGGGCCAATGGTTTTCTGCTTCAGAGAAATCAAATTATGTTTTTAATGTTTTGCTCTACTTTTCTTCCAACTGGCTGGATTTCCAAGAAACTCCATTTCAGTAACATGAGATAGATGGAGTCAAAGACTTGTGAATACCATGCACACACTGAGCATATTTAGAGCACTAACTGTAGTAGTGTAGCTTTAAAATATTCCCCATTGGACAAATTTCCAACTGATAGCATTATACAGAGGGACTTGTAACACTTATACATCTCATACTGTACCTACACAAATTACTTCCTTCCTTACAACTCATCTGTCAAATTTTACATAAATTACAGGATGTTTTGCATAAAGAAAAGGGTTAATTTGGCAAAATTCCTTTGCAAATACTAAGCCTGCAGGAAATGTTAGTTGATGTAACATGTACAGTATACATGTATAGTCTTACAGAGCACTGTAGAATATGTAGCATTTCCCCTCCACGACAGTTTTACAGTGATTACCCAAGTTGCCATTCACCCCTGATCTTTTGAAATAAAAAAAGGCATGAGTCTATGTAATAAATTTTAAAACTTGCTATGGCAAAAGGGACCCTATATCAGGGCCCCTCCAGAGCACTAGGGCATTTACCCTGGTTTCTTGTGATGTGTCTGTTGGCATTCATCACCAGATTTAGAAAATTACATTTATTGCCTAGCTCATTAAATTTGCCATTGGTTTCTGACATGTTTAGTTGCTTATGTGAACACAAATAGCCAAATTTCTTTCTAATTGTATGATTACCCTTCAAATACCAAAATTTCCTGATAAGAATCTTTCAAGCTGCCTATAGTTTTCCATCATTTATTCTGTCCATCCGTTGGTTAGAAACTGAGCTGTAAAACCTCATCTATCTGTCCATCCGCAAATGACATGCTCTACAATACAGTAGTTTTGAGTTCTAAAAAGATCTTTAGTGCTCCATGCAAAATTCTCTTTAAAAGGCCTAAAAGGTTTGTTGTCATCTTCTCTCATAGAAGGCAACCACAAAGGTTGATGTTGGTTGAAATTACTCAAGTGGTTGTAATGGAGATCCGGGAATTATTGCACAGGGAAGGGAGGGGTGAAAGGACCCCAAGGGTAAATATTGCCCCATAACAAAATATATATTGGAACATTGTTTCAAGTGTATTGTCTATGGCAAAATTTTTCAAAAGAACCTCTAGGCCCTTCACGCCCTGGACTTTGTAACTTGAACATTATGTTTAATAGTGCAGCTAAAATATCCAAGAGTGTGAAGAGCTATTGATGATCAAAATATTCTGGCAAAGAGTTCTACCAAGAAGATTGGTTAAATTTGTGTTATTTATGTAGTTGAATAATTTAAAAATGATTTGTAGTTACAGTATTTACCAGACACTACATCTGCAAAGTCACAGTTTTGAAGCACAATGTTGAAATGCTTAAATATTTTGTGACTTTGTGAAATGTTCAAGTGCTAAAATGAAAATATATGGGCATCTCATGCTACTTTAATGGCAGACTTGTAGTGTGTACTCGTTACTCACAGTTTTGCACAATTGCCTGTGCTTGTACTCGTGAGAATGGATTTGCACTCATTTATTGATTTATTTATTAACAAACTTGTAAAGTGCCAAATATACAGGGAAGTATCGTAATCAAAGGCGCTGTACAAAGTTAGAACAAAACATAAAAAAAGACGGAGAGTGAAAATTAAAAGTACTACCCAAAATAATGACAACAAAAATGAGTTTTCACTCATACAAGTACTCACAGATTTTAAAAGTTATGCATTGGGTCTAATGCAAAATTTTGTGTATTCATGAAAAATATGTATACTCGTACTCAACCTTAAGTTGTTACTTCAACTAGAAAACTTCTAGCTGAAGTAATGGGATCACCACAGCAGTTTTCGGCGAGGCATTCAGAAATTTTGTATTTGAATTGCGGTTCCTTTGCTGTTTTGTAAGTTATGGATCTGAAATTTGGAGAGGATGTGTAAGGTGTCATGCAAATTTTACCACTAAAATTTTGTTATGATCAATGGTTATATGAAGTCCCTAGAGCTTGTTTTCAATGTTTGGCCATAAAAACCATCTTTCTTTAGGGATTTTCATAATTGTGCCAGGAAGTTTGCACACCAGTTCATGGGTTGGCCATGCTCATAGCTTAAATTTTGTCAGTAATCATCTCTGTAAATTTTATTTAATCAACTTATGTGGGAGAAAATCTGAAATTACCTTATTTTCTCTAGAAAGAATCGATTCTGCCTTGCACAAACACTTGTTTGGCATTTTGAAGCCAAGACCGTGAGGACAACACCAGCTGAAATCATTTGGCATTCAGTTCTGCTGTATATTTCGCACAAGATTTGGCCAAACAAACTACTTTCTGGCTAATGTACACACTATAAAAACAGGGAGATCGCTAAATCCATCTGTATACATTATGACGTAAAGCTTGCACAAAGCTGTGCATTATTTGCAATTTCGCTTGTGTTTGAACAGGGTAATCTGAACCATGTACCTGACAGAGCGATCTCTGTCTGCTCATCTCTTTAAGGCTTCCCAAACATAAGACTGATCAAGGAATATGCCGTAAACAGCCTGCTACATAGACAATGACAATAGTTGATATAAATGAAGGGAGAGTATTTCATTATCCTGGCCAGTTGCAATTCAATTTCCTTTCGAATATTGTCTTTGCTTTTAAATGCTCTATCACATTGAAAGGATTTTTACGACATTTACATGTAATTGTTCGTTCAGGATATAATTTATACAATCGAATCAAGAATTGTATATGAATGATACACATACAAAATTTAATAAAACCATGGTTCTTAACTATCTCCTGAAAAATCACTACCCAAAGGTCTACCCTTGTTAAGAAATCAACTTGAATGAGATGACATTCATAGGTGTATGGGGTCAATATTTTTTGGATCAGGGATATTTTTTGCCCTTATTTAGAATTTGGAACAAGTTGCCAGAATAAAAGGGCATAATTTATTTTCTTGGCTGTCTCATTTGCCTGAATGGATCCACTATTTTTGCCCGAATTGGGTGGGCATATGCCACCTCGTATGTTTATGATGAAATTGAGGGGTAGTAAATGGCTGTTGACAAGTAGTGTTTTTGCATATGGGCCTATTACTGGGGGTGGATTGTCCAAATGAAAGTTTCTGTGTTAAGAATACATGGTATGGGAATGTCATCAAGCTGAAATTGTCCACATATTGTTCAATCACCTTCCAATATGTTTAATGTACCAAAATTGCACTTACACTGAGACGCAGAGCCAAAAGGGGCTTTCCCGGCTGTAGTCCCCCTTTTCGACACCACATTTTGTAGACAGTACCAAAGCTTGTTAACAATATGTAATGCTTATTTTATGTGCCAGATGCCCTTAGCATTATTACCATTCAAGTGCATCAATTTCAAGTTTTCTTTCCTTAGACCACTCACCACCTTCTTTTGAGGCTTCGTGCCATTGGCTGTCATAGGTGCGAAATTTGCCCTTATGGAGTGAGCCCCCCTCTACCTTTTATGTTTGAAATCCTGGATCCGCTGAATTCGAAGTTTGCACCATTGGTGGTCTACTTCTTTTGTAAAACCATCATGGCAAGTTGAGGGGTTGTTCTGCTTATCCACAAGTCTCACCTAATAGGGCTGATGCTTCTTTACACCTGTTTATTTCAGCCAAAGTCCCGCCTTGTTTCAAAGAACTTTATGAGCCGATGACTGCATTTAGATGGAATGATGAATTTGGGAATTTGGTAATACAAAACAGGGGTGAATTGGGGGGGGGGGTGCGCGGTGAGATTTTGTTAGGCTTCATGGTGTATGGTGAGGGAAAAGTTGAAAGAAGTTAGCTTGGTTGAATGCTCAGCAATCTCATCAAGTCCTCCCATTGTGTGACTTGTACTGGATTTTGTGTCTACAGAAAATAATAACAGAGGATCAGAATGGGGGTGGTGGGCTAATCTTTATGAAGGTGCTTCTGTCAAACTTGACTAGTGTACATGGCAAAAGAAATGCTCAGAACATCCTGCTTGACTTGAGATGTACTGTACCGTACTTTATAAGAGATGTTTTGATTCCTTGATTTTACCTGTCACTGTGTGCTTCAAGAGTGCCAGGAAAAACACCACATTGTTTGCAGTACCTGCTATGCAGTATATTATTCTCCTCATGAAGAAATTTGCCAAGTAGGGTACTTGATATCTCACTTGCTTTTCTCCACTCCTGTATACATGTATGATTTCATTCATCCAGGGATACAATTTTAATGGGGCCAAGTGTGGTTTTCCAAATAAGTTTTGAGCAGCTCCATACATGGCCTTTAACCTTCCTTTAATGGTTTTATGGTTTGTTCAGAACCATAACCAAAGGAAACAAGGTTTACAACTTCCTGAGAAAGGGTATTAATCCCCCGAGTCAAGGGTGACAAACAGTTAAGTGGTCTGTAGAAGCTGTATTATGGCTCTAACATCAGACAGTGATCTAAGTAAAATAGTTTCCATTAGGCCACACGTACACACACACATTCACACACACAAAAAGATAAGGATGGTAAAGCATGCCTCCCATCCTCAGTCCAAGGAGAAAATTTTAATTTTTTATTTTTTACAACACAAATGTAGTAAAATTTTAAGTAAAAAAGGTAGGTATATAAATCTGCCATAGTGAGAAGGTGTGCCCTATCGTTTTTGCTGGAGGTCAAAGGTCATCTGGGGTCACCAGGGGTCAAACACTGAAAACTTATTGTTAACACAATATCTCAAGGTAGGAAGCTTGGATAGATTTATTTGATACATAGTATGTGGATGCCTTATGTTAAAAAGATAAATTACTATAGCTTTTGGTGGAGGTCAAAGGTCATCTGGGGTCACCAGGGGTCAAACACTGAAAACTTGTGTTAACACAATATTTCAATGTAGGAAGCTTGGACATATTTCATACATAGCACATGGATGGGTTATGGTGAGAAGATGAATCCTATCAATTTTGGTGGAGGTCAAAGGTCATCTGGGGTCACCGGGGGCCAAACACTGAAAACCTTGTTTACACGATATCACAAGGTAGGAAGCTTGGATAGATTTTATTCTTGGTTTGTGGATCCACCGTAGTGAGAAGGTGTGTTGTATAGTTATTGGTGAAGGTCAAAGGTTATCTGGATCTTGGGTCACTGGGGCTCAAACACTGAAAACTTGTTAACACAATATGTTAAGGTAGGAAGCTTGGATAGTTTTCGTACTTGGTATAAAGATCCACCATAATGAAAAGGTATGCCCTATAGTATAGTTTTTGGTGGAGGTCAAAAGTCGTCTGGGGTCATCAGGGGCCAAATATTGAAAACCTTGTTAATACAATATCTCAAGGTAGGAAGCTTCAATAGATTTCATACTTGGTATGTATATGCATTATGGTGAGAAGATTGATCCTTTCATTTGTGGTAGAGGTCAAAAGTCATCTAGGGTCACTGGGGTCAAATACTGAAAACATTGTTAAATTTTTAACACTATCTAAAGGAGAGAAGCTTGGATAGATTTCATACTTACAGTAGTATGTGGATGCCTTATACTGGGAAAAATACTTTTTTTTGGTGGAGGTCAAAGATCATCTGGAGTCACTGGAGGTCAAACTCTGAAAACCTTTTTAATGCAGTATCTCAATGTAGGAAGCTTGGATAGATTTTACATACTTCAAATGGTGTTGTATTAAATCTAGCAGAAAACCGTATGAGTTTTGTGGGTTTGTGCTGGATTTAATGCAGCACCATGTGAAGTATACAGTCTATCCCAGCATTTAAGCTACTCTGCCAAAAACTTTGAAGGTCATGTAGCAATCACCAGAGTCACAGGCAAACTTCACATTAGTTAATATTTTGTTATATGTTCATGGCCCAATTTCATTACATTCAGCAAGGAACCACAGTGCCCTTTGGGCTCTTGTTATATAGCTTATATTATTATGTTGGTAAAAATAGGCTAATTGTGTAGCCTAAATTCCAGGGTGCACAGGGTGCACATGCCCTTAACAATTAACATAAGATTTTGAAAGAACAAGTTCTATAGTTTGATTAGACGTGAACAAATGGCAGGTTGCTTCTTAAAGTTAGCTTAACTGTATACTTTAATGCTACTTTTCATAAAAGTTCAAGATACTTGTTATTGTGGTATTTGGCTTTGTTGCTTTGAAAACAATGTGCTGCTTTGTTAGCTTCCTGTAGTGTATTTTCTTCTTCCAACCATGCATATTTTTGCTATAGTATAGATTTATACCAAAGTGGAATACAAGTATATCCCATATACAGTTTCAAAAGCATATGAAGTAGCACATAAAAATAGTTACTACTTAATACTGATTCCTTTGCTTTTTATCTACCTGTATGACTTATATTTTACATGTTACACTTTGCCCTAATAGTACTTCGTACAAGAGTCTGAGAGTGTGTATAATCTTTAGCATTTTAACCAGCACTGCCAAGTATTAACTGAAATTGTACTTGATATGAAAAAGAATAAGGTAGATGTGTTATTAAGCAGGCTTTTGCAAGGTATCCAATGCTACCTTAGAGTCACTACTTCTTGCGGGAGTCAAGTAGCAACTCCACTTCCGTTGAAATGGTGGCTCCTGGGTAATTTCCAATACTGTGAAAAATATGCGTGGAAATCATATTTGAAGTTAATGCATGTATTATTTTGCAGGAGTTTGTAAAGTATTTTAAACCCTAAACAGTGGGCTCATTTGGTCTTTTTCCTATTCATTAGCAAGATTTTACTACAGTGGGCCATTTGATGGTCAGATAGAACCCCCAGCTGTTGACAGTCCTGTGGAAGAATTGGAGAGGAGTAGGGGACTGGGGAAGGGAATTAAACATAAGCAATTAAACTTTGCAAATCAAACCATTCCATCCATTCATAGTCCTACAACTTAAAGTGCATAAGTAGTTGCCCCAAACTTAAATTGAAACAATAGCTAAATCTTACAAATTTCCTCTTATTTCTCTTCCAAGCATCTTTTATGATATTTTAGGACTTAAATATTTCATATGGAAGGTAGACCTGACGACAGAGTCCTCATAAATTTTACAATTTAGTGAGAAAAACATTGTCATATGATTCTCAGGAGCCATTCATGAAATAGGGTAGACTACAATCCAAATTAGGGTGACTGCACTTTTGAAATCTTAAAATTCTAAACTACATTTACTGGACACTTGGTATAAAAACATCGCAGTGTTAGATCATTTACGGTCAGTATTTATCAAAGATGTGCTGTTTCTCAAAGCATATGTACTACTGTATATGCTGCAGTATTATGTACCTATTGGCATAAAATAATGCCACAGGCAAAGATTAAATTCCTCCCAGAATAAATGCATAGCTGGGTCAACAATGAATAGGTCTACAGAACTACTGTATTATGTATTGGACTATGTTTAAAGAAAAATCAAGGGGGAAAGGGGTCGTGGAATCGTTAATTGATGGCCTAGTAACCCTGTGCTGAACTCTGAAATATTGTAGAATTCACTGTTTAGCATGTTGAGTATACTCCTACACAAGTTTGATCCTGCCTTCAAGCACTTTCAGTAGAAGGAGTCATGTGCATTTAGTCACTTCAAAGTGAGTTGGCAGTGCTATTACTGACATTCATTATTGATGCATAACCTACATGTTTATATGATGTTATAGGTTGAACTCTTTACATTTTCTCTCTTGTACCAGGTTGCTCTTTTTTCACCAGTCAGCCAAGTTTTGTAAGGAAAACATGAGCAAGAAGAACCCCACTGGTGAGTAATTTTCTTTTATTTTTTTTTCTGTCTTTTTACAGTTTTGAATGCCAAAAGACCATGACAGGTCAGGGTCTACTTCTCTTTAAGTATACATGATTGGCCTTACATTTGTAAAGTGAGTCCAATTGAGATTAATTTTTCCAACTGTGCCAATAAACAGGCCAAAGGGTTACCTGGAAAAAGATTTTCCCCTTCTGTTTTAGTGGGTATGGTATCAGCAGAAGTTACATTACAAAATCTCTTGTGGTATTCCATGGGTTTTTTAATCTTTATGTTTGCAGGTAACTATTTCACTCGTGCATAGAGTAATGGACTTTTTGAGTTGTATAAGTTCAGGTCAGATTTTACCATGTTTTCCTGGAATCCGTCAAGTGTTTGATAAGGTATGAAAGACTTCTTATGCAAAGTGAACCCTAAAGTGTTATTTGCCTCCTACAATTTCTATTAAAGTAGTCGAAAAAAAAATTGGAGATGGTCCTCTTGATTATCAGAAGTCATGAAGGTGATAAGAAGGAAGGAGGGAAATGAGTTTCATGATGGGTATTCTTATGATTGATGTGATTCAAAAATTGAAAGCATGTCAAAATCTTGCAAATCTCCAGATCCAGATTTCTTGGTACTTGGTAGACCTGGCATTAGTGTGAGAGGGATGATGTACAGTACTGTACTGCATGAGTAATTTTTCTACACTATAGTAATGTATCAATAGTGAAAGCTCATTCAGTTTTATGAGTTGGTAGCAGACATTTAGTATGTACATGTACTCTGGCAAATTTGCCAGTACTCTTTTTCGCAAGAATGAATTTATATTTTCTAC
The DNA here is from genome assembly GCA_009936505.3 of Holothuria glaberrima. Classification (NCBI taxonomy): domain Eukaryota; kingdom Metazoa; phylum Echinodermata; class Holothuroidea; order Aspidochirotida; family Holothuriidae; genus Holothuria; species Holothuria glaberrima. Next base: position 2,363 of record WURT03060264.1, on the reverse strand, counting down.
TCATGGTAGTACTCAGAAGTACTGTATAGTCATTGCTGCTAATGCAAAGGTGTTTTTTTTGTAATTAAAGACAATAGGGTTGTGTCGTACATGCAAAAGTCTAATATGCAACTACCTTTTGGAGGACAAAGGATGCTTGATCATAGCCTATAGATACTACAGCAGTGATCTTGGAATTGGTGCATGGTGCATTTGTCTTCCAGAGCAAGTAGCGCATCCAGTGAATTTTACCTTTGGTGTAAGCTTCCTAGATACATGGGCTTGCGGTACTCATTAGATTGTGCTCACACATCAAGTTTGGTTTTTAGGGAGTCATACAGTGTAGGCTTGAAAAAGTACCCCAAAATGTTGATGTAATGTGGCCTATTTTTTTGAAAAGTAGGGTTAGGCTTTATGACTGATGGATAAAATCATTCTTGCCTCTGTTTGCCTTAAGTCGGTCTATCATGTGAGAAGCCTTGAACACAACATCCAAACTTGGTGCAAATACTCATGCAACTACTCACTGTGCATTTCGTGTGTGTTAATGATGAACATTAGGTCTCTTGAACATGATTTTACCAGGTTTATATTACTTAAAACTGTTTTAGGGCAGTTTCCTGTTTGTGAACATTATATTTCATTATAGAAGAAAGATTGTCCAGTGTCAATTTATCATGTTTGTTCCTATTCAGCATTTATAGGAAATGCTAAATATGTATTAGATGTGACATGAATCACCCTGTGTTTCTTAAGTCTTGTGATTTTCTGTTAAGTGTAGATATTTATTGGGGTCAAAGTAATACAATGAAGGGCTAGTGAGTCCTAGACGTATGGGTACAGTACAGTATTTAGTTCACCTTCGTACGGATATTGCATTAATTTGTGTCCTTTCAGATTGTGCAGGTTTAGTACCCGTGTTGCACATGTAGGTAATAAGTGTTCAAATCAATAGGCTATCAGTTGATTTTCCCCATTTTAGCCCTGTATCTGTAAAATTTACCTAAAATGCTGGCACTACCTAAAAGATGTTTTCTGTTATGCCCTTAGTTAAAAAAAATGATAGGTCAGTTTCAATATGTTTGACTTAAAGCCCCACTTGCTAAATGACACAAAACTTAGTGGCTACTGTAAGTGCCCAATAGGTTTTGGTTTACTCTGTGTACAGTATGCTGATTTATCAAATATCAGATCAGTTTTGGCTGATGCAAGTGTGTAGCCAGCAATTTGCAAAGGGAGGGGGGGGGGGGGAGTTGGCACAAAGCATACAGGAAAATTTTGGCTGGTGCCTCCAAGATCACAGGAAAATCGCACTTCCCAGGCATTGTAAGTTGCATCTAAACATATTTTATTTTGACATGTCATGTTCTGAAAATAGATGTTTGTCGCAAAGGTAGCCTATAATCTCATAAAAATTGGGGAGTTCCTCATGGTATCATAAAAAAAAATCATTAAAAAATACAAAAAATATGCTAAAGTCCCCCTGGCTACATGCCTGGGCTAATATGAATAACAAAATGTTGGTATTGCTTATCAGCTACTTAACTTGTAATATCAGCACAAGACTAATTCTTTCAAATTAACAGTTTACACCAACATGGGTTAATGTTTTGATTTCTCCCCTTGGGCATCCAGGTAAAAGGACTTTTGAAGAAATCAACTTAAAGCAGTCCTGAGTAATCTGTACATTGCCTCCGGCAAGAAATGTCACTAATTAATTAACACAACCTGCAAACCTATAGCCATACGGAACTGTTAGTGTCATGGTTGGGACATAGGTCATTAAAACTGAACTACTACCCAATTGTGAAATATTCATGACAAAATGGTAACTTCAGCACCAAATGAACATATTTTGTTTTGTAATGTGTCACATTCTTGTCTGGAGATGTGCATATCATCATCATGCATTATAAAATATGTCACAATGTTAGGGTTAGGGAGGAGACATGAAACAAGGTTAGGGTTAGAATATCTCTGTCTTCATATCATGCATGATATCATGTGTGGATTGGAGTGACTGCAGGCTATTTGTAATCAATGCAATGAATTCAACTACAAAAGTTAGAGGAATCTATTTTAACAAATCCCCACCAGATGGCACCCTACACACTTCAGGACTTGAAAATAAGCTTTTTCTTTCTAGAGCTACTGTATAAACAGCTTCCGAGACTCTTTATTTTGAAGCTTTTCTGGAGCTGTTTTACCATTATCTGTAGCTGTTTTCAATTTTCCAAAGAAAATACTCTTTGCTGCATACAACATCATTTAATAGTAGTCTTCCAATGTAACAAGCATTAAAGGGAAATATTGCGTTTCTCCGACTTTTTGGTTCCTTGCTTTAGCAAAGGAACCTATGTAGTCAGGTTGGCGTGTGTGTGTGT
>WURT03060254.1:0-13876 GCA_009936505.3 Holothuria glaberrima | reverse complement strand
AAGAACTACATAGCAAATGCATAATTTGTTGTGGCTCTATGACATCATTACAGACTTGCTACAAGTCATCATTTTTTTTTTTTTTTTTTTTGCAAATGGTGGCACCCAGTCATTGCATTTAATAGCTGTATCTCTATAACGGAACAAGGTATAATAGAGCTGTTTGCTGCTACTTGTTTATAATTTGTTGCTTTATCACATGTACCTACTTAAAAAGGAGTACTTCTTTGGCCTTTAAACTAATTTTAATTTGCTCCGCCGGGAAGGCTAATGTCCATCATATTCTGGAATCATAAACTCGTTCGACTGCCCGTCTGCCGCATTTTGTTAACCCGAGGATGAATGGGGGCAATCTTCACAAATGTCCGTAAGCATTTTGGAAAATAAAACAATTATCTCCTCACTTGTACCTGCATGCAGGTTCAAGAAACTTGATTAAGTCTGAGTCAAACGTATATGCCCTTAACCAGACGAATGTGTTAAACATGTTAAAATAAGTGCACTGAAGTTCTTGGGTCAACTCCCAAAATAGCTCAGTAATATATTTTAGGCTACTTACCTCGCAAGGTCTGTTAGCAATAACAAAGGCCTATTCTTAACAATCCAAGCAAACAGTGCTGACATGCACATCATAACAATTTTAAAGGTAAAAAGCAGAGTGCCAGCTAGTTCATTTCCAAACAACTACTAAATCCTTCAAATCTCTTCTTATTGCCCTTACAAGTATATCCTACATCATGTTTCTGTAAGATATCATATTAAAGATAAGTCAAGCACTAATTCTGCTTGAATTGAAAAAAAGTGCGAAAATATTGCCATATGACTGAAAGTAGCCATTCGTGAATAAGTATACCAGGGTATACCAATTCAAATTGGGGTGACTGTAAAGTTTCCCTTTAATATCCTTCATGTCATGAGAACATGTGGAACATAATGGCTGCCAGCCATGTTTCGTATGTAAGTTTAAAGGTGGAAAGGGATTCTTTTTTTTTTCTATCAAGGTTCGCGTTGCTCATCTTCTATAAGAATCATCAGTGAAAAAATCTTCAAAATATCACTTAATAACCTTTTAATACAATTCTTAAAAGCATACATTTTACTTTCTGTCAAGTGAATAAGGGACAACTTTCAACTGGGGAATAGGATGTGTATGCACATTTCCCCGGAATTTTATTGCAAAGATGCCCCAAATTTGCCCAAAAGTGGCAAATATTTTGCCCATGTGGTGGGGCTGGCGCCCCTTCTCGAACGCCTGTGCATCAAGATTTTCTGGTCTTCCCGCTGGTAACCACCAGGGTTACCAACTGGTGACCTTTGCATACGTTGGTAGCACAGTAAGTTTAAACGTCGTTAGGGACTTTGTTAATGGTCTCCATCTTGAAAAAACACATTACAGCACAGTATCAAAGCCACATAGAAACAATACCACAGGATGTCACTCATCTAAAGGCTTAGTCCCTAGCCGGGCCATGCTGCACCCGCCCTACTCAAATTACATAGGGTGGGATGGGGGCTGAGCACATCTTTCGAAAAATGTCACAAATTTGCCCGAATGGGGGGGGGGGGGTTACAGTCCATACAGCCCTCGCATCGTACTCCGACGATTCCCTAACGTTGATTCCTGCGACTACATAGGGCCAATATCTCGACTATTACAACCACCACCTCTCAAAGATTACCCATTAGTTGTCCATAAGAATCTTGTCGGTCACAATATGGAGTTATGAGACCATATACTGTCTTGCCCGGCCTTACCTGTCAGCCTGTGACCCAACAGACTCGACTCTAAGAAGATTCTAACATATTTGACATCATGGTGGGTTCAGGAGCAAACGCTGGCCGTCATTGCAACGACCCGACTGTGGCCAGACTGGGTATCAGTTACGTCACATTCTGGTCAATGCTGTGTGTGCCGGGACTTGGTCCTCTGTTAAATAGAAATGCACATGACCTTTTATTAAAGTTGTCGAATGTCCGTCCTACTGTCATTTTGATTACGTTTATACTTAACGGTTGCAAGTTGCCAACACTTTGTCAGTTTCAATAGAAGCGTTTCCAACTGCTTGAAAGAAAGAGCGTTACAAATATCACTATGGCCGTGCATAGCATAGAGAGGTGGGTAGCAGGAGTAGCTGCCACGCCCTCAGAAATTTTCAAAGTTAATTTTATAACATCGATTTTGACATCTTTGGTTACTATGAGAAATTATGAAAAGATTTTTAGATGAAACTTGAATTAAGGCACAGAAAGTCCCATCTGCGGCATGTGAGAATCATTTTTGGCACTTTTTTCTTGGTACACTAAATCCCACCTTACGGCGGCGCTTTAATAGCTTGTTGCGCAAGTGCCGAAAATTTCTGCGTACGGCCATGACTAGCATGAGGTCTGAAATATGTAAATGTCCAAGGCACCAGCAAATGTAATTAGCAAACGGGAAGTTCATGATCACTAGTAAAGGTGTGCACAGACCGCCAAGAGCAGAGACCAAACCGAAACCACCCAAAAAACCGAAGTCAGTGTTGGGTGGTCTTGCTGATTTCGGACAGATGGTTGGGTGGTCGGTCCTACCTGTCATGAAACTGATATCATCTCAGTTTCAAGTAGTGTGTCTGTTTTTGACTCGACCCGAGAAAAACCGACAAAACCGAAGTTTCAAATTGTGTAATTTTAATGCCTTTTTTCAAGGTTCGATTGCTATCCCTCAATGGACAAAAATGACATGTCTCCCTGTCCCCTCCGGGATCGCCGCCTATGGTCTCGGGTGGTTTGAGAGCTTCGCGTTTTGGGCAGTTTGACTAGCCGGCCCAAAATGATGTCGGTTTGGTCTCGGGTCGGCTGAGCACGATGGTGCAACACTTTCAGGTTGTTCTTGTTGTGTCCAAATCGACGGTTAGGCGGTTAGGTATAAAACCCAGACCGACGCGTACCTTTATTCACTAGTATTCATATCATCATATAGGCCATCATGACGGACAAAGGGTGGTACTCATGGGCCCTGCCCATACAATCTGGGGTCCACGTCCCAGTTCCATTTTCAGTATTCAAAGGTAAAATAGTTATAATCTTAATTTTAGTGGCAATTTCAGTGTCAATGTCAATATACGGAAGAGAAATTGAATATTGATTAGGGAAGTCATTAAAGGGAGCAGAGCCATCACCGGGTGGGGGCAGAATTTAATCCAGCATACTCTGCAGAGTCAAGCAATTACCACTAATGTGACATCAGGGATCCAAATTAGCAAAATTTAGGAACAGTTTCTAATTTAAGTTGAAATTCCACAGAATTCTGTTCACCTTAGACATAGTCATTTCTGAAATTTCTAATGTTTTGGTAATAGCCATTCCGACTTCTAATGTCATGCCAAAAAATACGAATGTCTTCTAGTTTTACTTTTCTTATGAATCGGCACGTAGAAATTTTCGGCTAACCATTAGGCCTAATTTTTCCTTGCGTCCTCCGTTTCAGAAGCACCTGGTCGGTGTAATAGCAATGAGTTTGAGTGTGACAACGGCATTTGCATCCTAGACCTCTGGAGATGTGACGAGGAGGACGATTGCAGAGACAATTCGGACGAAATTAACTGCCCGGAAGTGGTCATAGGTAAAAAAAAAACACTGTCGGAAGAGGTCAAGACACATCAAACACTATGTGTAAGCCACTGTCAATTAAAGAGACGACCGGAATTAAAAAGCGACCTATTGATTTATGAAGTTCCACTGAAGCTCGCAGACGAAGTATACAACCCCTATCTCAGGCACGCAGACAGTTTTTTGGAGGGCAAAAACCAAAGCTATTGGAGGGGGGACAGCCATTCGAAGGGGGCACGTCCCTTCATAGAATTTCTCAGCGGTAGCTTACCAAAGTTACTGTGGGAGGGCAAACGGAGAAGGGGTCCAGACGTACCCCCTTTCTATTTCTTGTGGATACGTGCCCCCTTAAAGGGAAAGTGCAGTCCCCCAATTTGAATGAGTGTGCTCCGTCATCTTAGTTCTGGAATGGCTTTTATCAATCATCTGACAACATGTTTGCTACTCATTTGTTAAATTCATGCAGAAAAACTCCTTGGTTTACCCTCAATATACAATGTTTGTATACAGAAATAAAATGAAAGATACTTGTGAGTGAAATAAGAGGAATATTGTGATATTAGGAAACTTTTGAAAATAAACTTGGGGCAACTGCCATCTGCCTTTTAAGCTTCAGGGGCTTACTCGGATAGACTCTTGCAAAGAATTGCCGTTTAAAGAAACTTGCGTAAAAGTAGTTTTATCACATGGTTCGCCTTCCTGTGCCAGAGTTCATCTTATTTTTGAATTCTGTCAAATCAAAACATGTTGCCCTCATTTTTGTCTTACCGTTGGTATTTTCTGTGCATAGAAAATTGTAAATTTGTACTTTAAATGTGCAAAAGAGTATATATAGCACAGTTTTTCTGAAGACCGCGTTTCTTTACAGCATTGTGTGTGATGTGTTTCGGTCCTTTACTCTTCGCTCTTAAGGAGAAAATATAGTCTATCGACCTTTAGTTAAAGGGATATGTTCCTACTTACAGGTGTGACTTTTTCAACCTTATTTTTCGATATTATTGATTATCAGTAGAATGAGATACATACTTAATGTAGGGACGTAAATCCTGTATGTTAAAGTAATATATGTCATAGGAAATGCCCAGAACTCATATGTACCTTTGTTGACCAAGATGTAAGTTGTTAAGATCGCGCATATTCTCTTCAAGGGTGACGCCATGTGTAGGGTGGAGGAGAGGACAAGATCCCTACATCGGGGAAGGATGTCCACCCGTCTGGCAAATCCTGGCACCACCCCTGATTTTCTTACGAAAATAGTAGCTTGCATAATCAGATAATACATGTATCGGGTAGATAACATAATTACCTTAGGCTTACTGACTAACATGCGAAATGCTATTAATATATATTAATGTTGCAACAATGATCCAGAACGTCTATTTCATTATTAGCCATACTACTGTTGTAAGCCTACTGTATGATACAAAACTAGCTATTGCTGCTGCATTTTATTGAGTTAAAAACATAGAACCTCTTACATTAAAGGGGCTTATTGAGTTAGTTCACAAAATTCATGATTTTTTTCCACAACTGCTGAGATTCACTCACATCTTGATGGTAAATGATCAAACTAAGAGATTCGGTCCATCTGATTCACAACAGAAATGGTAATGCCAGGGTCATTAATGATTAAAAAAGTTTATTACAAATTCATGACCAGACACTTTTTACCATTATGTAGCAATCATATACAATCCCTTTCCACAAAAACTACAGTTTCTCACATTGTTGGTAACTGTAGGAAGTGAAACATGAGTAATGAGGCTAATTAGAAGCATTGTTATGCAATGGTTACCTTCAAACTCGTCACAAAAATACTAGATGTCAACTCAATGAGCCGCTTTAACCGTAATTTGCGTTAAAAAAGAGAAGTTTGTGATTTTTTTCACGAACTGGAAAATATGCCATTCATAACGTGGAATAAATTGTTCTTTGAAAAACGGGGAACATATCGTTGCATTTACAGTATGTTATTAGTGGGCTGACGCGTCAAAGGACGCATTTGAATGGACACAGGGACCGCGGAGACGGGGGGGGGGCTAGGGGGGCTTTAGCCCCCGCACTTTTTCTGCCGTAGACATTTTGGGCCGCCTTATGATAAATGATAGGCTTTTATTTTCTTGAACATACAGGGCCGTAGTCTGCGGGGGACACGGGGGAAACTGCCCTCCTCCTTTAGAAAAAATACTGAAATGGTGAAAATGTCACTGTCCAAATTGTGATTTGAAGGCCCAAAAAACATCATAAATTGCAAATTAGGGCTCCTTTTTTCCCAAAATTTTCCCGGGGAGGTCCCCGGACCTCCTCCGTGGACGCGTTCTTATGTGAGTTTCTTTTTTCTGAGAAATATACCATGTTCCTCAGATACACCGCTTGAATACAACAGCATATACGCTGGTTAAGAAAAAATGGCTATGATTACCTTTATTATTAGCTAGACTCAATGAGTATGTAAGTAAAGAAACTTTTAATTTTAAAGGGGCATAAGCAGTTGCGGCAAAGTTATTTTGAAACAACAACTAAATTTCACATATCTGCTCAATTCACCTCAACAATCGTTTCTATGTTAGAACATATATATTACATTTCAAGGTAAACCAAAGAGTTACTCTGTACGTAAATTTCAAAACCCAGTGGGAAACATTGTCTCATGATTCTCAATAGCCATTTATGAAATAGCATACCCGAGCCTACAACAAATTAAAATTGGGGTTGCTGCACTTTCCCCTTAAATTAAATCTAACTTCTCTTCTTGAAATCTTAATTTGTGTGCAAAGGACGAAATCTTTAAGTAAAGAATGTATAGATGCAAATTTAAGGTGTAAACGTGTCATTCCTCCCCTCCATGGGCATCTGGGGGACATTTTGACGAAACATCTGTTTGCAAAGCCTATATGCTACGGCGCCAGCGGTTCTCCTAGTGACGAATAACAGCGATAGGGGGAAGTCCGCAACGGTCATGTAGGAGTATCATGCAGCAGCCGAAAATTCAGTAAATAATTAAAATTCAGATCATGTAATCAGTTCAAAACTTTACCAAAGAAAGCACCATTTTGGATCGAGAAAAACTTAGACCAAGAACAGTTCTCAAAGAGTAGAGGTGTCATACCTCCCCTTAGGCAACATCCCCTTCCATAAACCTTACCAAAACAGAAGAAAATCATTTAACAATGAGGATTCCAAAACATACAATTAATTAAACGCTTTACGAAACTTTAGGGTACCAAAGATAGCACCATTTTGCATTCAAGCCACCTCACGTAGACGAAAATTTCACAAAGAGTATATAGGATATTGTCCCCCTCCTCTAAGACAGCACCTCTTACCTCACATTTGATAACAATAGCACAATTTTGCACTTAAACAAGGCCTTACATGTATCCTTCCCTCAGCACCCTTTCCCGGGATGGCACCCCTGCATACCCAGGCGAAAAAAAAGGTTCACCAGTGTGTTTTCTATCTGTAGGCATGCCACTTGAAGCTCTACTTACAGACAGTGTCACGAACTGCCCCCCTGGGATTTTGCCCAGGCTACGGCCCTGACATACTGGGCCGCTTCGATACTTAGCCCCCTCACTTCTAAATTGGCTCCGCGGTCCCTGGGACAATGAGTTCAATGACCTCAATTGAAAATACAAAGGCATAAAAGGTGGGCCCGGAGAGGCGAGTAGCGAGGATTTGGTCCTGGTTGTGGGGTTCAGATAGCACTTACCCAATGACGTCAAAGGCACCGACGGACTGCAAAGTTTCCCCAGTAGGGGTGAGTTCAGGGGCCTGCCTTTGGGTTTGTCTTCGTAGTAAGGATTGCAGGTTGGGTGGAGGGGCAGGGATTCAAATCGGTTTTTTCCAAGAAAGAAATTAGGGGTCGTGGAGGGCTAGGGGCGTAAACTCCAGTCATCCAGTAGCTACTTGCCTTGACGTGGATCCAGGAGTTCTCAAAAGGGGATTCATAGTGTGAGGGAGAACCCCGAATCTACGAGCAACAAAGGCGCCTGGCCTGGGGGGATTCTTCTGGACTTTGGAACTCATCCCAGGTAAAGTTTGAACTGATACAGTCAGATGTGATGTCTTAATGTTTATCAATGATGATAGGTAGGCTACACAAACTTTGTTGAGCAACTTAGGGATCGTCTAAAAAATAAGTAATGGCGAAAGAGAATGACTTTGGTTGTACTGTCGGAAAAGCCTTTGGTTTCGCTACTGAATGTCACTGCAATACCCTACATGCGTGAAAATTATATGGTTTAGACAAATTTCTCACAATAGTTGGTGCTGATGGTTCTTGGGTTCTAACAGAGGTCGTGTCTTAAGGGTATTATGGTGGTCAACATATTTTTGTCCCCTCTCAACACTTTGCTAAAAGTTTTGGCGGGATCTTACGTGACGTCTCATGAATACCATGTGTTTGTTACCCAATGTCAACCTGTTTCAATGTAGCTTGCCGCTTTTATTTTTTTCAAACGTTTGGTGAGGTTACATTATCCATTGCACAAATCAACACAATCCTTCATCTATATGCCTACGACTCTCTAAAAATAGTTGCGTAACTTATAGGCCTATCACGGAGTTACTATTAGGGTAAAGAAACTACGCAAGTTGGTGATTTAATTCGTCCACGTTGAGTCAAAAGTTACTCATACTTGTATACTGTCTGTTGACCATATAGTGAAGTAGTGAATAGGTGCAGGCGCGTAGCGACGGGGGTGGCTGGGGTCGCGCCCCCATGAAAGCCTCGCGTCCCCGGTCGCCCCCTGGAATTCAGACTCTCGAAAAAAAATCGGCAATACCTTTTCACCTCTTGCCTCACTCAAATTATTATCTTTGGTGCGGATAATTCGACCTAATCCATCTCATATTTTCGGGAAGAAAACGGAACCCGACTGATTTCCTATGCAAAATTTCAGCGCGCTTCGCGCGCATTTGTTACCTTGCACACTCCATATCTTATAACCATTATTGGGGCAATAATACATTTATTGTAACCAAAGTCCATTTATGACAAAATTACATCTTCGACCTCTGCATGGTAGAAAATCTTAGAGCAATATATAGCACAAGTAGCGTACACAGTAACATTCGTAGCATGTACTATTTGTCGTTACACATTTTTTACGAGTACCATGCCACATCCAAAATATCACAAAATAATGATAATTCCCCAGAATGGGCCAAGTAATTGAAGGATTTGACATTTTGCGTCTAAGTTACCTTACCTTAACAATTTTTTCAGGGGGAGGAGTTACCCCTCCACTTAGACCATACACCTTTCCTTTACAGTCAATCAAAAGAAAAAATTCAAGTAATTGCAAAAGTTTTCCAATATATGATCGGTTCGAAAATTTATTAAAGATAGCACCATTTTGCGTCTTAGACATCTTAAATGAACAAAAAATTTTCAAAGGGGAGGGGGAATCCCCCTTAGGGCTCTCCTCCCGGGACATCACAAGGCGACAAAGCAAGGATTCGCTCCCGATTCAAACTACTTCCGATGCGAATATGCACATTTATGCACACCGGCTTTCTGGGTGTATCTGGGGTGAACTTACAGCATTATCTTCTATAGTTCCCCCCTCCCCCATCACCAACCTCTGCGCGACGTCACTTTGCATATTTGCCGAAAAGTGTCAATGCCGGCATCAAACTCACAAAAGAATCGGGATTTATCAAAGTAACTTACCAGACTGTTTTTTTTTTTCATTTCAATAAACTATTTCATGTCCATAACAAGACATGAATTCTCACAATAAAGGATGTTTAGAAAACTTTAGAGCAACTTGCAAGGCCTGGGAGTGTCATTTCCGGCGATCTAGGGGGCCTTTTAAGCTAAAATTTTCTGGTACGCTGCGCGCCAACCAACGGTGGCCCTCCGCTTAGATAGTAACAAGGCGACCTCCCATGAAATGGTCAAGCCCCCTCCCCAGCACCCCTACTAAAATGATCCTGGCTACTCCGCTGAACAGGTGAAGGATAACGTGTAAGGATAATTTGCATCTTATTTCTCTTTTTTATCCCACAGTATGTAGCGAAAGTCAATTCAAATGCGAAACCGTTTCATGCATTCCATCCAGCTGGCTATGCGATCAGGAGTTGGATTGTAGTGACGGTAGTGACGAGCAAGGATGCAGTACCGGTAAGCTTTATATTTTCGAAATTAATCATATTGTAGCAATCCATTCTAACAAATGAGGAAATTGCCTCCCTGAAATGGTTGTCTGTTACCTCCCCAGCTTTACCTCATTGTACTTAGTTTACATTCCCATATGGGATCCTTAGGGGGACCTTATGGGCCAGCATATGGCGCGCCAATATGATTTTGCACCCAAGATTGATAAGGAGCCCATATGGGCCAGCCCATATGGCCCATGTGGGGTAGTTCTGGGGCTCACATAGGCAACTGATGAGTGGGTAAAACATGGGTAAAGTGCAAATATCCCACATTCATGTGTGCTGGCCCATATGGTCCCTTATGAATCTTGAGTGCAAATTTAATAGCCCCATATGGTCTTACCATATGGGGCTATATAGGTTTGCTACCTGGGTGATATCGAAAACACAATTAATTGACACTAAAGTCTTTCACAAAAATGCAGTTCAGTGCCCTTGTACTTGAAACGACATACGGCTATGGGTTTGATAACGTGATATACCCCACTTACACAATAAAATGGTGGGGTATTAAAAATAGCTTTTTATTGCAGTCAGTACATCATGCAGGACTGTTATCTTTATTCTTTCAATTCACGGTCCTTTTTTATCTCTTCTGAGGACTGTAAACTTAATTTTTTATCGTATGTGTAGAATGTGAATGATTCGTGCTTTCTTCCATGTTTAGAGCTTTTTACCAGACGCAAAAGTCTTCTTTCAGGCAGGAGAGGCATCAGGTTGGGGGGGGGGGTGGGGACCCTCCTACCTTCTTCCTCGGGCTGGGGAAATTTTACTTTCATCAGGGAGCTTAAGGGGTATATTTGCTATGTAAACTCTGAGGGCGACCAGAAGCCCCAAAGAGTTTACTTGATTTTACAAGGAAGGAGGATTCTTTTCATAAAAGCCCAAAATTTTCAAATTTTCCTCAGGGAAACCTAACTTTTTCTTATTTTCTTTAATAAAACTGGAAATTGTCACCCAGCTTTGAGCTCCAAACATTTTGCGTTCCCCATCCTTTAGGCAAGCCGTTACCTTTGTCGCCATAGCTATCGAAAGACCCACAGTGAAGACGTGTGGCAGCTCAGGTTTAAGATCCCCAAACAGGGTCTATCTTAGTAAGTCAGTGTGGCTCATGAAACAAGATCGTGGGCACACACTTTTTCAATTGATTTACAGATATCTTTAATTGTTTGAGGATATCTTCAATAATTTGACAATATCTTTAATTCTATTTGAGATAAGTTTGTTTATTTGAAGATGTCTTTAATGCTGGAATTAAAAGCAAAACGGCTCACCATGTTTTGGTTCAAGTATATTGCGTCAGGGGGAATCGTTTCCGTTCTCAATTTGGTGCTTGTGACGGAGACAAAGAAGTGAATTCAATGAGGGTTAATTGTTTTGGTTTCAAAAACAAGAATGTATGGAAATCATGTTAAAGAAAAAGGTGAAAGAAACTGCCCCAAGTGATTCTAGACCTATTCTGCAAGCAATATTGCCTTTTCTCAGTATTTTCAGGGTTATCTGGCTGTCCGAGCCAGATGTTTCAGTGTGCAGATCTACTGAGCTGTATTTCCGCTGCCTGGCGGTGCGACTGGGTACCTGACTGTGGAGATCATTCAGACGAGATGGACTGTGGTAAATATATCGACCATCAGATTTATCATCGACTTTGCAGGTATACATGTAGGACTAAAAAGATACCAACCTCAATGATATATACCGTAGTGACTTTTAACCTTCTGGTCATATCGTGCATATTAATAAAGTGTATATGCATATTCATCAGGGGTCAATGAAAGTAACAACTTTCAAATACTAACTACTTCTAAATACAATACAGCTCAAAACTGCGAAGACAAAGAAACAAACTTTCCAATATGAAACGATACAACATGTCTACTTAATCAGTTAATAGACAAAATAGACATTACAATTATCAAAAGTGAAAAGGGGAGAGTGAAAACATACATAATTCATCCACCATAAGATTCAGATTCAGATTTATTTCATTCCATTTCTGACTGCCTAACGAACCTCTAGCTATTGGTAACTCCTTCGTCTCCTTGTCATACCTGGAGCTTTATTTGACTAAAGCTGGACCCTTGCTTGGCTCCAAGAAACACGCTAAAATGATTATCAATTGAACACTATACATGTTTATCAATTATAAGTACATTCTATCACACAAACATGTTTTACCTTTTTCACACTATTTTTAAAGTGTCAAGTGAATATTTCATTTTTTTTCTTCTCGAAAAGCTCCAAGTGTGACATCAACGTTCACTTGCACAAATGGTGCAAGAATCGACATCTCACATCGTTGCGATGCTATACCACAATGTCAACAAGGAGAAGACGAAAGCGGATGTTCCGACTGCCCGGGGTTTCTTTGCTCTAACAGAAGATGTATCCAGGTGAGACAGTTCTGCGATGGCGCCAACGATTGTAAAAATGGAGACGATGAGCCGCCATCTTGTAATCGTAAGTTTGCAAAGAGATTTCTCTATTTATGTGTTATCAGAGCGTTTCCAAATACCATGCTGTAGGTCACAGCTCATGCGCAGATGTGTTGAAGCACGAGCTCACTCGGCAAGGCTCTAAAATGGTTTACATGAGCAAGGCTTGACCTTCAAAAAAACAAAATCAAAACCAGGAAGACTCATTACGCAGTGACTTTTGTGACTATTCCAAACTCCAGTCCGTTTTCGTGGGACTTGGCATTGGCCGGGAATGGAAGGTCTAGGAATAGGAATTGCCCAAAATGGGCTGCAGCTTGACTCGGACTCGGAGCCGATTCCAGCCAAGTCCACAAAAAGTAAAATTTCATTTATGTTTCGTAAAGCCACATTGTTATTGGTGCAAAATTAACACATACAGTGAATCGGGGGGGGGGTTAGAGTATGAAACTGAGAAGTAACAATGCCCTTTTAAATTAAGTAGAATTGCAAATTCGTAAAGAATAAAAGCACGAGATAATACATTGTCAAATGACCGGACTAGGAATCGGCCGGGAATCGGGTTAGCTGCAGGACTCAGAAACAGTCGTGATTATCACGAATTACATGGTTCTACTTCTGAGCTTCAATTAGTATTTTTTTTCCTTATTGTGACGTAATTCCGACTCACACACATTAGATCGAAAGGAAAAATTTGATCATAAGTGTCTATTAGAAATATCATTTGAACTTCCTTTGGCACATATGATTTGTTTCAGCAAGTTGTATGGAGGAAAACGGAGGATGTGAACACATATGTCTCCATAATGAGGACAGGGTGGTATGTGCCTGTAACGATGGCTATGATCTGTTTAGCAACGTGTACTGTCAGGGTGAGTAGGTCTATACACAGCTCTCTAGACTTTCGATTAAGGGTAGAAACGTACGAAACTACCAGATTAGCATATGTTTTGCCCGAAATAGCAAATTTTCTTTCCGAAAGGGGGGAGGGGAGAGCAGCCCTAGCCCTCTCCGCCTTGTGCGCTTGTGAGTATGGGCAGACGTTTGTGTTTGGAAAGTTGGGGAGTAGTTCACCACGGCAGTCCTATGTATTTGCATATCTATTGCATATATTTGTAACTGCAGGTCTTAGTTTATTTAAAAGTACATAGATGGTGCGTACAAACATGAATAAAGGTAAAAACATTTATGCATATGTTTATATAAGTATGCACACATGTGTATTACGAAAACAATATGCCAGCATCCCCTTTCCTTGGGTAGAGGAATCACGAAACAGAGAATGATCAAATGGGTGCTTAAACTGCCCGTGGAAGTATTCTCAGAAGTCAATAAAGTTGTACTTTGATCACTTAGTTATCGAAATAAGAGTTGGCCTCTTTGAGTGGTATACATGGAGGATGGATCTCTGAGAAACTGGGAAACTTCTGTGATTGTTAAGTACTACACGTTTTAGAACGGTATAGTTCCTGATAAGTTTCAGAGTCGGACAATGACTTACCGTAGGAATGGTATCAACTAATAACGCTTGGGGATGTCGGGATACTGCCAGTCCAAAGTGTGATCGACTAGAGGGTGGTCCGCAGCCAGTGCTCGGTTGGGGGTTTATTGAATGGGTTAGTTAGTTAGATGAGGTTTAACGGCCCAGTTTCCAACCAATTGGTTCAAGTCGAGCCGGCCACGGCCTT
>WURT03060243.1:0-12500 GCA_009936505.3 Holothuria glaberrima | reverse complement strand
GTTTCTACGAAAATCCTCCAAAAAGCTCCTCAAAGCGAATGGAATTTAGCTTGTTATGAAAAGTCAACAAAGAAACCATACAAACAGAAAATTTAAATTTCACAAACATGTTCTTGTTATTTCAAAAGAAATGTACAAATTGTTAATAAATTAAACAAACAAATTTCAGAGCAAGATCTATTGATTTATGGTTGCAAAGCTGTGAAAAATGCCAAAAGTATGTTCCTCGATGTAGGCCTTGATTTTTTTTCTTGGTGTAGTGCTGAAGCAATAAACAGTATGGTCTCAAGAAATTAGACATGGAACCATAGCTACGAGTTACCATTGACCAAAGTTCCGCGACATTTACTTTAATGTGACAATAGCTGTCTAGTCTGGGTGGCAAAAGTGATTACCGATCAGAAATCAGTAAGGTCAACACATTCTTTGATTAACGTTCTGTATAAGAGGCATATCTATAAGTAGGGTTTTAAGGCATTGAAGGTGTCTTGGGTCACATTGCTTCCTTGTGGGAATGGGGTCCGTAGTAGGGACCCCGTTTTGAATCCAAGGGATACACCCTAGGAACCACTGACGGAGCCGAAGAAAGTTTGATGTATTTACAAATTTTGTCCATTAAAATGAAGACTTTAACTATGCTTAAATGACAATAGATAAAAACAGACCACAGAAATAACGTTATGTCTATTTTTGTTTGCGTTACAAGATTACGTAATTTAATACTATGCTGACAGGTGGTTACAGACGTTGGGTTTTGTAACAATAATTCTGCCCATGCTGCTCTTCTGGAATTAAACTTTCAAACAACCCACTACAAGGCAGGTCCGTAGCCTACCGGGACAGAGGCAGAAACCCCACTCCTTGAGATTTTTAATCTAGAAAGAAAGTTGAAGTGCTTGAGAAAAACCAGAAACCCCAAACGGTTTGGTGATTTTTTGCCGAAAGGGGTGCTTTGTTACAGTTAGTTTCATCCCTTGATCTTAAATTTCTTGACGATATTTTCACAATTTCACCTCTGCTGATCTTGGACAAGACTTTTGAACCCAACCAAAAATAAAGTCCCCCAAAAAGAGTGATTCGAACCTGGGCAGTTTGTGTGAGAAAACGAGCACTAATCCACTATGCCATCAGAGGAACTCGTTTAGCATATGATATTTGTAATCATGCTATAATCATTGCATCCATTTACATGTGTTTATACTTAAGTATTATAATAATATTACCGTAACACTTAGGCTATGCTTGTGACAAAATAAGTTTTGTTCTCTATAAACTTTACCTTTGAAATGGTAGAAGAATTCTGTCACAACTTTTCGATGGACACGAAAAGTAGGTCAGAATGCAGAGGTAACGCTCACTATCTATTTAGGTTACGAGGCTTTCGTAGTTTCACCTCTGATGATCTTATATGAGCTTCGTCCTTCGTCCTTGTCTTCAAATATCGTGATTTTCACGGTTTTCCGTTTTGACCTCTGATGACCTCAGGTGACCTCTGACATCCACTGAATACAATAGGGATCTTTCTCTAAGTATGATGAAAGTATCCACCAAGTATAAAAATTTTATATTATTGCAACCTTGAAATATCTTGTTTAAGAGCAGTTTTTTAGAACTTCGTATTTTCTCCTCCGTTATCCTTAGAGAACTCTGACCTCTGTCAAAACCGATACGGTTTATCTTCTGATTATAACTTACTCACATGCCAATTATGAAAAGAATTTATGCTGTCTACCGAGAGATATCGTGTTTACAAGGTTTTTTGGTTTTGACCACTTTGACTTCACATGACCAGATGACCTTTGACTCCCACCAAAAACAAATAGAAATGTTCCTCCTAATATGATAATTTTATCATCAAAGTATGAAAATTATCCGTTTTTGCTGTCCATTTACAAACCAACCGTCATAAACAAATATGCGGAACCACACGTACATACTCATACACACATGAATGCATAGATTCTTTTCACCTTGGACAAAGAATAAATTACTGAAATGCTAGTTTTACCTTCCAAACAATGATTTCCAGGCTCCCAAAATCTGGGAAATCGCATAAATCGCATACTCCTTTTACCAATTTACCCGAAGAGTTCTCCGGACCCCCACTGTGGACGCGTTCTTTTGCTGGTTCTCATCCTGACAAATGAACACTTTTCCAAGTACAAGACACAACGCGTGAATACACCAGCATATACACTGGCTAAATTTAGACAAAAACATATGATTACCGTCAATTATCATTAGATTCAATGAGCTTGTAACGCAACCTTGAATTTAAAGGGCAAACGTAGTCGCCGCAAACTAAATGATACCGCAACTAATTTTCACAAATATCTTACGTATCATGCTGTCAATAATTCTCAACAACCCTTCATGAAATACGATGCCAGGTTACCCTCATTGAGATTTGGGTGAATAAGTTTTCCCATTAACTCAAATGAAATCTGAATTTTTTTTTTAAAATTCTAAATTGGTTTCTAAAGTATGAAAGTTTAAAGAAAAATTTTTTAGGTGCAACTTTAAGGTCGAAAATATGTCATCCCTCCTCAATCCATCTAGAAGAAATTTCAACCAAACAGTGTATTTCAAGGCCTTCCTACGGCTACGAGCATTGAAGGGAAACTATGCAACAGCCTTAAAGTGGCATTGCCTGTTTAAGAAAGGGAAATACATAACACTGCCTTGTCCAAAGTGTTGGAATAACGTCTAAGCAGTCAATCCGGATAACAAAGATAAATCAATATCCCTCACACAAGTAGTTATTCCAAATATCGTTTCAATTATATTAAAAAATTACAACAAAAACAATGGAAATCGATGACGCGTGCACTGCAATCTTTATTCCATTGAAATCCACTCTTGGTCGAACAAACCAATGGGAGTGCTCTGATATATGAATATGCAAAAGGTAACACAACTTAAGATGTCCACGTATATGCCAGCGAACGAGCACTGAACACATGATATTCACGCTATAGCCTAACTATGTACCTTTTTTACGTGTTTTCGCATGATTCTGAAGGCAGACTAAAAGAAAATACTAGCATTTTTAACTCTATTAACACACGAGACTGGCCATCGATATAATATGCGAGTACTACCTCCGAGAAATAATATTGAACAATCCTCGGTATCAGCTTGGAGTCTAAGATATGAGATGGTTTCTCTCCGTCACAGGGTCAAACTTCCCCCGTTACCTTCCCCAGGTGAAGTGTACACCCTGGCAGTTGCCTTGATTAAACCAGGTGGTTTGTGATTGAACCAACACAAATTCTTTTACATTTTGGAAACTCTTGGAGAAACTATCTACAACACTTTGTACAAATTGACCGAGGGAAAACGTTACTTAGCCTACAGAGGAGATCGACTCAAGCCATTAAAATATCTATATCTGCTGTTTATATACAAGCTACCACGACTTACGGAGGTACCGGTAAGAATTTCGTTTGAATTTTAATACTGTTAGATTACTGTCCCATGCTAGTAATCGGCATCTACACTGCGTGACATATTTTTCGTCAATCAGTATATCGTTGTACATTTTTCAAGGAATATTTGATACGTATCTGCATGTACCGCTCGAGGACAAAACCTTGGGATGTGGGGAAGTACACAAGTGTATAGGTGTACTGGTGACCGTTACTAGCGTTAGTATGCAACTGTCTTCTTGAATAGTGTGAGGGGTAAAATCTACTAACACGGGTATTACGATGAAAGTACGTGCTTTTGCTCCAAAAACTCAAGTGTGTTGTGCAGTATACAACCTTCAAAATCACACTATTCCCAGCAAATCGTGAATCACCGCGGCAATACAGGCCCACTAAATGTACAGTCTTCTGTATATACATCTAGTGCGTGACTCATTACTATTGATATAGTGTTCCGACAGGCGTGGTTTAAGCTAGTTGTAATGAGAACGGTTTGCCTAAAAAATCTACACGTTTTGACTGTTTTTGCACCGTTTCTTCAAATTTTGCCAATCACACCACCATTTTCAGTTACTAAATAAGCAGCTTCACCCATTATTAGTCCGTTAGTGTATTGACAAATAAAGAAAATCATTAGACCTTATGTATTTCCCTTTTTTTTTGATTAGGCAACATCACTTTAAGTTTCAGAAAACGATACAATTTCAGATGATTTAGTCAGTCGAAAACTTTGCCAATGATGAAACTATATTGTATGTTGGAAAATGTTAACCCTACCTTTAGACAAAATGCCGTAAAATAACACTCTTCCAAAATAAAAGTCACTAAATTGTGAGGATTCTTAAAAATTATATTCAATTATTTCAACTCTTTTACGAAGCTTTACTGAAGATAGCATAATTTTGCATGCAAGCCACCTCACGCAGAAAAAAAAAATCTGAAAGATTAAAGGGTGCCGCCTCCTTCTTTTAGACAGCATATCTTGCCCAGCCAGAAGTATCAAGAAATCGGTAAATAAAGCAAGCGTTTAAAGATATCACTTCAAAGCTTTGCCAACGTTAGCACATTTTTCGGCTAAGCTAGGTATTACATGTGTCACTCCCCTTGGCAACTTCTTCCACGATGACACCCATGCACAGCTGAAAAAGACACGGTGTCAATTTTGTAGGCACGCTATTTGGTGCACCACTTAGTTTCATGAACAGCCCCATGTTTTGCCCAGGCTACGGCTCTGGAGGTACGTCACTGGAGAAGAAGCCCCCACATTAGAAAGGCTAACACGCATTTACTGCAGGGCCCAGGGCCTAGCTGGGAAAACCAATACATTTCAATCTACCTTCTCATATGCATGTAACTCATTAACAAAATGTAATTTGCCAAAGCTTTTTTTAACATTTAATCATAAGAATCAATCATTTCTGCATCACCCACTTCCGATTACATTTGTAATGATTCTGAAACAATAGGCTTGACAATCACTAGAATTTAATTGCCAAAGTTGAAATAGTTTGTCTTGGAACCCCCCGGTTCATTAATAAAGCCAATACATCCTTTTATGTTTAACGTTTTAGGGCCAAGATGCCAATTGGCTCATCGACGAGCCTATACCAGAGTGGAATGAATTGGCTTCATGAATATCATCTCAGATTTGCAGGTCTTGTTTTGCAAGACTGCTAGGTAGGATCTTTGTAAGTCAAAGCCTTCAACTTTAGACTCTAGTCAAGGTAACTCCGCTTCTCGGAGATACTCGACGAAGAATCAACATTCATACACACTTTTAGCCTGCAGTCTGCTACCGGCGTAGCAGCCTGTTAAGTAACTACCCGTGGGACTTAACCTTGGGGAATCTTATGTTGCAAATTCTGACGGTGTGATAGAGGGCTCGGGGAGGTAAGTGTATTTTTGCAGCTTTGTATTGTAACGATATTAAACTGTTTAAAACGGATTTTCTTTTTGATGTTTTTCCTCACATTTTTGTACATTACGTGGTAACGTTGTGACATTCAATTCACTCTTTTTTGTATTACATGTTTGTAATTTTGTAATACTTGCACATTTTGCACATTCTCACTTTATTTCACTGCAATGTTTGTAGTATGTGGGGGATGAGATATTGTGCTTCGTTTACTGTTGAAAAGTGCACACGTTTACCTCTGCCAGTCTCCATAGCAACCGTAACCGTAAAAATGCATGGTAGGAAATTTGGGACTTTATAATCGCTACTCAGGGGTGAGGTAGAAAAGGGTGGTAAAGGTCGTGTTTTCTGGTCATGTGACCAAATAAGCCTAAAATTTGGGTCAAAGGCTCAGATAACCAAATGGCATCCGCAAGTTCAAAGTGTGACGCGAACTCCTCCGAAACTAAGAACAAGGTTGAGCCCAAACTTGGTGGGGGATGCATGGTCCTTGAAACTTGTGCCTAAGATAACCTCAGCTTTATAGGTCAAAGTTCAAAGGTCAAAGGTCAAGAAAGGTCAAAATAAGCCATTTTCAAAATCTGGTTATAATATCCGAATGAAACAATAAATAGCCTTGATTTTGTAATTTATACATTTGTTATTGAAGCCCTCTTGGTACAGCTTGACATTTGACCTCCTGAGGTCAAAGTTCACGGGATCAGAGGGTCAACCAACGATTTGGGGGTCAAACTGTGCCATGCGCTGGCTCAAAACTAAACGTGCTACTGATCCCAAACTCGGCGAGGGGTGCATAGTCCTTGGAATTTGTGCTTCCAATACCACCAGCATGATAGGTCAGAGGTCAAATGTCACGACAGGTCAAATGACATTTACAAGGTCACACATATATCCTACCCCAAACTAAAAATACACTGGTCCCAAATTTAGTATGCAGATGGAAAGTTATGAAAACTTTTGCCTCGCAGACATTCACAGTGTCGGGTCAACAGTCGTAAGTCAAAGGTCAGATATTAGGCGAAAATTGTACTTTTATTTTCACTGTTTAATTAGTTTGGTAATGTATGGAAAAGTGAAGGTTTTTATTCTCCATGACATTGAGCATTGTCTTTACTTGACATTGAAAATTCAGTTTTCACGTGGCCGGAGTGAAACAAACTCACAGTAAAAGTCATAAATGACCTCATTTGCACAGTAATTTCCACTGGGCCCAAACTCCAACTGCATGATAACAACCTCCAAGTATACTGCGATCACGCGAGTCATGTATGACTAGTTCTTGGCGCCGTAACCATGCAATAAAAATATACGCGCGTTCCCACCGTAAATGAAGTCCATGTGCGTCTCATATATTGTTTTTGTAGGCCCTAACAACTAGGACTACTGGCGATCAGATGTTAGACCTAACTTAGCCTAGCCTAGGCCCTAGGTAATAAGGTAAATAAACAGGTAGCTATAGGCCTATGGGACTATTTGAAATACACATCTGGTTTAAGAGAACTTGAAGTCAACCTTATGAGCACTGTGGCCCCATTATTTAACTCTCAGGCTCGTGTTTTATCTTTTCCTGAATCCTTCAACTGCGGTATTTCTGCTACTAGAACATAGACCAGCGCTGCCAGACTGACAAGACAACAACTATGTGCGTTGGGACGCGGTTTATGTATTATTTCTAGGGGCCATTCATACACAATACACGCGAGTAGGTGTGAAAGCCTTCACTGCCGTTGTGCTTAGTGCTCATCATAAGCAAAAGAGTAGGGAAAACAAGCCAGTGAGCCACAACTGGAAAAAGGCCATGGCCGGCCCAACTTAAACCATTTTGGTATCAATCTGAGCCGTAAAACCTCATATAACTAACCTTCATGTGCACACTTACATAACTAGCTTCATAGTGCAAATGTTGTACTATCTAAATTGGTTGTAAACATCCAACATCACAGCAGTTACGAGCAAATGACGTCAGAAACAGACTGATATGAAACAGGTTGGCTTTGATTACACAAATATATTATAGGCAACTGCTGTAACTACACTGTTTAGGAACTGGCTCCTAATTGAGACGCAAATATCGGGGCGGAGGTGTAAATTTGACATACGCGCTTTTCTATTCTGTGATTTGCGTATAATAAAAGACACGCATTACAGACAATGTCATTGATTGAATAGCGCTGCTTACGTGAGCGTTGTGTTCGCGCAGAATACAATTCTCCGTGTTTTTATCCGGAATAACTTGACGCACGCTTCTGCGTGCTCGGAAAGCAAATGCGCTCGTTGTGAGCGCATAAATGCACATATAAAAGTGCGTTATTTGAAGATACCATAGAAAATGACCTAGTATGAATAAGTCTATGAACTTCAGACAAGTCATTGTGCGTTTATATATTCAAGAGTACTTATGTGTAATAAGAGATTAACTTCTTCTTGTACATGGAATTTACTGAGAAGTGATATTTCTTAGGTTTACTTGTTCTGAAATAGCAAGTACTAAATAATACTTTTGTCCAGTGGCGTAGCAAAGGGGGGACGTAGGCCCCCAAACTTTCGTCAGCCCCCCCCCCAAAAAATCAAGGTTATGTGTTAAATGTCTAAATATCACAGACGGATTAGGCCTATTTAAATTTAAATCTTTCTAAATTCTCACGCATTTAAAATCGTCAAACTTCCCCATCTAAACGGGTTAGTAAAACTCTTAGGCTATTACAGTTTTCTGTTTCCAACCAACCAAGGCGTTTGGCATTTTGATGAATTTGCGACCTACAGGGTATCAGATATTGAAGCTGCGTTCCATTAACCTCGTGTTTCCTAGTGATAAATATCGTGTATGCGACTTATGCAATGGTGTTGCATTTGTTTCTTGCGATTACTGCTCCAAACGGAGAACAACATCGCTCCGAAATCGCATCAGGCGAGAATCTTTTTATTAACAAGATAGTACAGTGGAAAACTGTGACTGGCATTCAGTTACACTGTTAATCAAAACCGCTAAATTATAAAGTCAAAAGTTGGCTGAATTTGTTACCAAGTAGTGAAGACGACTGCACAAGGCAAAAATCCAATTCTCTTTTTCACTAATCGTGATCACAACTTGTGTACAAACAGAACAGTACTGTACGAATTACACGTTGTATACTATTTTGTTCAGACTGAAGGTAAATGGAATGCACCATAAGTTGTGTACTTTCTGTTAGCTGAACCCAAGTTCTAGTGTTCAGGTACCCAACAATTCTTTGAGTGATTAACTGTAAAATAGAGAAGATGTTGGCCATTAGAAAGGGCCACAAAACTAGAAAAAAGAGTAGAGAAAGCATAATTACCGATATCATTTTGAATATAGGACTGCATCATTGCAGTATTGACCTGGATACAAGCTGACAAGAAAATTGTTAGTTCATTATCGACGGGGAGACGTTTTTTTTTATGTTCAGGTAATCTCTCAGTACAATTGTGTTATAAAACTGCCATTATTCGTCACTGTAATATTTCAGTCACCGACTGACATGGGTCATTGACTGATATTTCAATGTGTCCTATACTTTATTTACACTTATGTCA
This sequence comes from Holothuria glaberrima, assembly GCA_009936505.3. Lineage (NCBI taxonomy): Eukaryota > Metazoa > Echinodermata > Holothuroidea > Aspidochirotida > Holothuriidae > Holothuria > Holothuria glaberrima. Next base: position 3,602 of record WURT03060243.1, on the reverse strand, counting down.
TCTTGAACTGGAAACAATCATTTGGCACTGTACGCTAGGGTGGAGAGTGTACACCACAAGTAACTACAGAATCCTTACAGGTTTCTTTCTCCTTTTTATTGACTGCCACTTGCCAGCCAGTTATATATACTAAACATACAGAAATACATAACGTACCCCAAAATTATACGAACTACAAAACTAAGCTAAGTTCCCCAAATATATAGTTCAAATAAACTTAAGGCTCAACTTGTAATAGAAAGCTATAATTAAGGCACGGGAATGGCTAAGTTATCTTTACATAATCCATTCTTCACTTAATTAGCCCTATCTTCCAACCCATAATCCCAATGATTCAACCTGTAAACATAAGAAAACAACAAACGAATAACTTTACCCACACTACACAGAATATGTGATCGAATTACAGTAAACATACAGCACCATGCCGCTAGCCTAACTGTATAAAGTGAGATTTACTTGTCACACATAAACACACCAAGCCTAAGCTAGTCTCAGTCGAAATAACATTACAACAAAACTTGCATGTTTTTACTACTGCTAACATAACCAAATACTCTCTTAAGGACAAAAATGACCCTGTAACAGTTTAATTCCTAACGTACATCTCCTAAATTAACAAAGGAGACCCCAACGCAATTAAAAAAAAAATAATAAGTTTACGACTTGAGTCCCCGGAGTACAACTTGACTAACGAATCACGGCACTGTATCCCAAATTTATATAGGTTTAGCGCCACCTATTTCCAAGCGAAACTCCTAATTCTTCATCTACAATCATAAGTAATAAGACCCTAAAAACAATAGAGGTTAAGATGTTTAATTTTTGGTGTGAAATGATAAATAGTAGTGAGCATAAATTGTCACATATATTCCTTAAAGCTTTTAAAATCCTTTCATGATAACGATATATATATGTATATATATATATATATATATATTTGACTGAGTTACGTTTTTCGATAGAATGTGTGAGTTATGTGACAGTAATATGTCAGGAGACGAATTCCGTTACATTTTCGAGTGTTCTTATTTTACCAACAATAAATCCGAGTTCCTGAAACCCTATTTTCAGAAAAGACCAAACTCTATCAAACCGAAGCCCCTTTTTCAATCATCAAGAAAAAATGTCCTTATTAAGCTTAGTTAATTTTGTGAAAAAATTCTGAAAACTTTAGCCTCCTAGATGAGCAGGATTTGTTACACCTCTATTTACTGTATCTGTATCTATTGTTTTTTTTTGTTTAGACTTGTCTTAAGTCTTTCTTCCCTATTCTCATTCATCTCTTCGGATTATTGTACTAAGGCTACGGGATCGTTCGTTGGATTGTTTTGCTTCTCCCTTTTTTTTTTACTTGTCACATTGTACTAAGGCTTTGAATTTGTTTTTCTTTTGTTTTATTATTTCCTTTTCATTTGTTATCACCCTGTCTGTACAGTGTAAGTCTCTGATGCCTCCATGAGGTGATATGGAAAAATAAACTGAAACTGAATAAGGCTAGAAAAAACGAACTTTGTCCTTCACCATTCCAAATGCTTAGTCATCATAAAGTATGTGGGCGATATTTCTATATGACTAACACATTTTCTCGATACAGTTAGCAATGCTAGGAAATAAGGACGTAAGTCTAACCAACATGGTGGTCTAATGTTGAGGTAAGATATCTATTTCTTTCTTGTAAGGAAAGGAAGTTAATTCACCGTGACTTAAACCTCGTTCCTTTTCTTCTAGTCATAACATGTACAGGGCAAACCAGTTCAAAGCGAGCAGAGGCAGGCATTTAATCCATCGGTATTAGGAACAGCTCTAGTAGAACAAAACATTTGGCAAGAAATTGTTGTCTACATTTAATGCATTATTGTAGAGGACAAATGGCACACCCTAAGGAGTGAAATCGTCTCCTCAAGCAAAATATTGTACTTTGTAATTTGTAACATGTTCATCGGAAGGAAAATGAATTTACGGGATGAACTATGTGACATTACATTCAGGGTGTGGGACCAGTAAATATTGGCTTCATGGTTCATACGGCAGGTAGAAAAGACGAATTAAAGATCAAAGGTCGCTTTTACATATCGCGTATTTTGCTAAAAGAAATGTTTTGCAGGTGCAGCATACTGGAAATGAAAGGAAAAAAAAAGGTTCTTGTTTCTATTCCCAATTTCTAACTAACAAAACGTTCCCAAACTATTGTGGGAATTATCGTGTTTTTAATTAGCTATTCAAAAAAGCCAGAGATCCTATTTTTTGCTGATGAAATGCTAGAGAACTATATGTCCTGATAAAGTCTGCACTTCGCCCCCACATCTTGGGAAAATCGCCCACTTTAGAAATATTTCATATTACCCTCATTACCAGGAGTCTTTCATATACACGGCTCTTGACGCTTCACTGTGGGGGTTTCGCTCTCACGAATGAATCCCTATATTCTGACCTTGGACTTCGTCACTGCTGATTGGTGAATTATTTGTAAAGATTTGGTTAACAGTGTTCCAACTTACCTTTAGTTTTATAGATGCAACATTCTATCAGATGGGACCGCTAATTGTTTAGAAGCAACAAAGAAGACCTGGAAAGTTCCAATTGTTGCAATGGGGGAGTCATTTTTGAAAACAAAAGCAATTAGTTCACTCCCCGCTAACCGATAAGGTTCCCCGCTTACAGGGTAAAACACGTGTTCTCCCCAACTAGTATACCTACAATGAAACACAAAATGTTCCCTTTACATTTGTAGGAGATATGAAGCGATGTGTCCCTCTGACCTTTTTTGTCAGAGGGACAGTTGAAGTAGCAGGAAATGACACAATGCCATTTTGTGCTACTCCCCTGTTGTTTCCGTCTAGGCGTTTACGTAGATGAACTTCATTCTTGAAATATGAAACGTGTCTGACCCGCAACTCAATTAATCCAAAAGCAGATCAATAGGTAATGTAATAACAGCGTGATAAAGAGGGAGAAGTTTCTATTATCATGAATGTGAGAGTTATACCACCATCTTTACAACCGATTCCGTTTCCCCTACCACTGGGGTGGACCTTACACGCATACAGGGTAGAAGAGTTCCCGAATGGGATGGGACTGAGAAAAACCTAAACGATTCAAGAGATCACTTTTTTATAGATACGCTTCAAGATGTACTGTGATTTTAAACAAAATTTCTATTCACTCTCTTTGTATATTTGCTTTAGAAATTTTATAAGCTCCTATACTGCTGAACTTTCGCAGAAAAGGGGATTCCAACAGAAACCTATGCTTTGCTACTTATAAGTGTTTCAATAATCTATATCATCAATTACGCGAATGTGCATGTCATAGCTTTAAAGACAAAAGTGCTCTAGAAATTTCTGGAATTTTGTGCATTGAGTGGGTAAACATGAGTACACAACAATATAGGCGTACGGAGCGATTCGACATAGGGGGCTGAACCTTGTTTCGGATTGCCGTCCTGGGGGCGGGGTCTAAAGGGAGGGGTGTCCCTTTTTGGAAAATTTTTAGGATGTTTGAAGGTCTTTAGATGCAATTTCGTGCATCATTTTGGACAAATTTTAAGGTAAATTACTGCAAATTTTTGACATTTCTTACAGAAGAGACAAGTAAGGGGT
>WURT03060232.1:0-13878 GCA_009936505.3 Holothuria glaberrima | reverse complement strand
TACGTGCAAAGTGATGAAATTGACGTGACGGAGACGGATCGTGACGCGACGCAACGCATCCTGTGTGGACAGGCCTTAATCCGGACAAGAAACTCAGAATGGGCCCGACATGAGAGGTCTTAGAATCGAAATAGGCAAGGAATGGGCAACAGCTAGACCCAGACTTGCAGCCGATTCCAACCGTGTCAACGAAAATAAAAGTCTTATACTGTAAATGTTACTTAAAGATTCATTGTTCGCTACATTGTTACTAGTGCATAGTTTAATACATTAATGGTCCCTTACACGGACAACTATAGGGTGTACCAGACTATGACATGGACTTCTACATATGACTTTTATTAAATATACTTTAAAATTGTATAAAAAAGTTTTCTTTGATTTGCCACAATGTCAAACGACCGGACTCGAAAGTGGCAAGGAAATGGGTGCAAAGAAATTGAATTGGCTTGGAATGGGAGGAACTGGGAAAGAGGGAAGACTCGGAAGTGGCCTGAACTGGTGGCCACGGGAATCAATCCGGGGTAGGTGGACTCAGATACAGCCTTGGTGATCTTGCTGGTGGATATTTTAAGAGACTTAACTGAAAACAAGAATTGTGCAAAGTATTATCTATTCATCAGCGTTCTTCTTAGTCAAGATCTGGGGTTGTGAGTATAGAGGTTCTACAGGAATGAGAATGGACTTATTTATGCCTTCGTGTGGAAAACACGCCGTTGAGACGGGGTATTACTGAAATATGGTGTCGGGGTATAACCGAGCAGGAAATATATTACAATACTGGTAAACTACTACGATTACACACGTTTGTGTTTGATATGTTTCGAGATACATACATAAACGTACATGGAAATGTGTACCCCGAAAACAATGGGAAAGTTTGTTGTACCCCGAAAAGTACCCCATATGAAATGTGTACCCCGAAAGTTGTATGAACTTCCGTTTTGTACCCCGAAACTTATCAAACACCCGTGCGCCGTGGTGTGAATAGGTCCTGGACAACCGAGTGACATGCCCGAAACTTGTTATTGCATAGCGCCCTCAGTTCGACGCTCTCCGCCAGTGTGCGAATATCCTTCCATTATTTTAATGGTTCGTAAGGCCATATACAAACAAATACGAAATTGTTCTTACAAATCCCCATCCATAATGGACCATTATTAAGTTGTTTAACTTCGATGTGATCTTTTTAACGGCTTGAGGAAGAAAAAACCAAATATTAAACTTGAAAGGGGGCTGCCTTCCCCACTTTCTTCCAGACCAGCGCTATTTTGATAGTTATTAATTCTGATCTCGAAAAGAATTTCGAGGTTACAACGGCAATCCAGATTTTACTGCCTCCTAGTCTTACCAAAAAACGAACAAACGTAGAGACTCGAATACCGTCAAGTGCTTTACTTCCATCCCTTTTACTTACGATCTTGGAATGCTTCTTGAAAGGTGACTTCTTTATTTCTTGATTCCTCCTGAAATGAGAAAGATCGATAGTTTACTTCAGTTTATTTTACGTGGGACCATTTAATTCATTGTTTCTTTGCATTAAAACATAATTCATGAACAACAGAGCATGCAGTGCTCTATTGATATATAGATAAAACAAGATTCCATTCTTATAGATTCTTACTCCCCACCCCCTTATCCAGTCACTCTAAATAAGACGATTAAGATATAGAATAATCATAAAAAAATAACAAGAGAAAATGGATTTGAAGGCTCAGTGGGGCCCTATGGTTTTATAAATTTGAAATGTCTTTATAAAAAGAGTCTTTCGAATATCGGAAAAAGGATTACGTGAGACTTTTGATCAAATTGTTTGTAAGTGAAAACAGATGAAACCATAAGGGTCATGTAAGTGTAAAGAAAGACATCACTTATTCAAACCTGAAATTTCCCTCTCAAGTAACATCCATGTTTTCAAAGTTCATTCCCAGTGGGCTAGCCAGGAGTTGTCTCATCTTCAGTATGTACTGGCATGGGGAGGGGTGTATGGGGAGTGGGTGTCCTCCTCTACTTTAAAATTTTTCAAATAATTAAGTGTCCTTACCTGCAGTCTAGTACTATATGTGTTATTTTTTGAAGATCAATTGTGTTTAAACATTTTCTTATTTTAAGTTATCAAATTACAATCAGTGAGATGAGACATGCCTCCACCCTAAATACGCCACTGTTCATTGCTGTAAGAGTTGTTTGACATAAACATTGTTAAGTTCGTCAATTTACGAACTTACTGCTCTCTTCCGGCACAGCTCTAGCTCATATACCTATAAATGACGTCTGGTTATATCATTAGTTTTGATACATATTCATCCTTGTGACAACATAAGCAATGAAAGTTACAAACACACTACACTGTAACCTAACTAATATAGTAGTGCAAAGGTACTATAAAGGTCAGTTCTAACTTCAATACAGCGCTATACTGCTATGAGAGTTGAAGACTGTTCAACTCTGAGCTACAAATGATGTCCGGCGTGATTGGCCCGGAGAGCAAGTGATGACCATATTTGGTTCTAACAGCTTCATATCGCTAGAAATGTCCCAACAACGTAAGCCGAAGGGCGAAAACCAAAATAAGTCTATTTCCCCCAAAGGAGTCCCAAAAGGACACCAAACCTAACGAGACCATCCTCGGAATCCTCAGATCTCTGCGTTATACCTTAGCCAAAGTTCCAATAACCGATCTATGAACCTGGTGTAAAGTACCTCTTTGGTACATATGTACAGCAAGGAAAGCGTGTACATACATATAGTATAGGCCCTATGACCTTTGCCGTTCGATGTAGAGTGAAAACGTGACATCCTCTTCAAATCCTATCAATCCTTTTAAAAGCTACTGGTAGTATGAATCAAGTAGGTTGATCTGAGCGATCTCAAATACACTCAAGATTTTTTCTTTTTTTTTTTTTCTTTTTTTTAGAACATAAAAGACAGTACATATATTTAAAACAAATGTCTCCGTATGTTTAAAAGGCATTCCAGGCGTTCATCTTGTCTTCTAACCAAAAAACCAAACACTCATGTAGCTCTTGTAAGCCCATGCACGAGTCAGTAAACTGGAATTATGCCTGCGATTGTTTTTTTGAGGATTGTAATAGTCAAACATGGATTCCATCCCGATTTCTTCCCGTCAAAAATCCCATCTGATTTAACCTATCCCCACCAACTCTACACCACAACCCCACTACACCACCACCCCTTCTCTGGCATGTGTGAATACTTGTAACCAGATTGAAAATCACTAATACCCTAGTTCATAACTTGGGATAAACGGACGAGAAATTCTGATTTTACAGACGAAGTAGTGCAGCCAGAGGATTCCTTCGTCACGGTATAATGCCTAGTTAGAATGCTGCCATGCTTATAAGTATACTCGAAAATCTGTCTTTGAATGAAACGATTGTACAGCCTACGTCTAATCTAATCTCATCATTTTTGTTCAATTTGACCAATTTACTAAATGATTTCCAAACTTAGAAGAAAATGAATGGTCATTCAAATAAAAAATTTTAAGACACTTTTCAAATTAACTGCTTTGATTTTTCTTTTCAATTGTGGTGTTCAGTGACTTTATTGGTCTCTTAACCTATTAACATTGTCTTACATAGTGAATTGTTGTATAAACCTTTAAATATTTGTCTTGTGCGTATACACATTTATACAAAACCTAATAAAGTACTAAAAAAGTCGCTAACAGAGTCGGGGTCACACATGAATGAACTTTTGGCCTGTTATATAGGTGCATTATGAAAAGTGCAAAGACATGATAAACCAGCCAGTGTTGTCGTGTGCATGGTTGTAAAAACCTGTATCAAGTGTCCGGAGGGCATCAACCCAGGACAAAAGCTACGCAGGTAATGTTTTTTTTTTTTTCTGGGTCATGTGGTGAAAAGTGTATATCCCAACAATTAATGGTCGCCGAAAAGTAGCCTGTTGTTTTTAAGGTTTACTGCACAGATTAACAAGTGGGCGACATATAACCGGGATTTGGTGGCCATTGACACTGTTGTATTTACATGCAGACCTGCAGTTTGACCATGTCCTTGCCCATAAAAGAATCAGCATTAACCACATGGACGAACTTGTAAAAAAACATATGCTTCATACAGATATTTTCAATTTAATTAGATTAATTAGTGTTAATGTTATCAAACCTTGCCATGCATGCACTAGATTGGAAATCAAGGAAACAAACTTCACGCCCAATTAAAGCCGTTGCCATTAAATTGTAATAAACAGGCTGACACAAGTTTAAACCTTAGCCGCCTGGCGGGAAGTAAGCTGTAAAGCCTAAAGTCTAGACTAGCATTGACTGCAGCTGCTGTGTGACTAGGCAAAAGCAGACATCGTAGAATGGTCTAACCTTTTAGTATAGCACACACGTACCGTTTGTTATGTCATACGATTTAAATCTTTTTGAAGGGTCATTTCACTTTCATAAGTTCAAATTCGTCACAAGGCAATAACTTCAGGTGTAGCGTACCACCATTTATTCCTCCATTGGTTTTCTTACTAAATTTAGTTCGTTTGTCTGTTTGAAGCCTCTGGTGGTGGGAGTCAGCAGCCCCTCCCACCCAAGCAGAACGCCGTTCCAGGTTGTGGTGTTCTAGGGTGAACTTTTCACGATTCTTTGCCAATCAAGGGAATTTCAGGCCAAACATCTTTTGCCCCTTGTAAAACGCCTTTCAACATACATGCGTATGGGACTATGCGTATTTGGAGGGACACAGTTTTTTGCCTGAATCTTTCGAGCCTTTTCAGAAGAATTTTGGCATTTCTATAAATTCTGCCTGAATTTTGGAGTAGCCCAAACAATTGGGAGCACAGTTCCCCTGTCCCCGCCTCAGACGCGTATGTCATCCATACGCCCTTTCTTTCCATACGCTTTTGTCTTAAGTTAGGTAGTTAGTTAGATGAGGTTTTACGGCTCAGTTTGTAACCAATATTTTCCAGTTGTGGCTCACTGGCTTGTTTTCCCTACTCCATTGATTATGCTGAGCACCAAGCACAATGGCAGTAGGTTATGGCAAGCTAAATGCTCAATAATTCGAAAAACATGGATTATCGACCGAAAAACATGGTTTATCGACCGAAAAACTTGGATTTTCGGTCGATAATCCATGTTTTTCGACCGATAAACACGGTTTATCAGTGATAATCCAAGTTAATCGCCGATAAACCATGTTTATCGGCGATAAACTTGGTTTATCGGTGATAAACTTGGATTATCGACCGATAAACATGGTTTATCGCCGATAAACTTGGATTATCGACCGATAAAAATGGTTTATCGCCGATAAACTTGGATTATCACTGATAAACCAGGTTTTTCAATTGAAAATCCATGTTTATCGGTGATAATCCAAGTTTATCACCGATAAACCATGTTTATCGGTCGATAAACTTGGATTATCACTGATAAACCGTGTTTATCGGTCGAAAAACATGGATTTTCGACGATTAACAAGGTTTTTCGAGCAATAAGCATATTTTACCGGCGACAATCCAAGTTTATCGGCGATAAACCATGTTTGTCGGTCGAGAATCCAAGTTTATCGGCGATAAACCATGTTTATCGGTCGATAAACCATGTTTTTCGACCGATGATATAGGGGGTAAAAGTGGCGGGACAATTTTGAGCAATGGCACCTTTCGCTGCCACTGATGGGAACAAAGATAAATCACAAAGTTTAAAGTGCACCTGAGGAGGGAATGTACGACCTACTCAACATGTTGATTTCAATTTATCTCCTTTTTATGCTAACCAGTTTGAGAGCTCAGCTAGAGGAAACCTTTTGGAATCTTGTAAACCTCGGTTTAAATTTACTATCCCCTTTTTCAAAACGCCCCGACCACGTGGCCCCTGAGCTGCGGAAACGAACTCCGCCTGTGGGAACTTGATATATGTTCTATGACATAGGACCATCCGCATATGCAGGATTTTCTAAACCCGGTCGGGGAGGGGTCGTGACTTCACTTTTGACTAGCGCCGAGAGAGTTTGGCTGCATACTTTTTTAACCGGGCGCGGGCTCCCATCCAAACCCCCGTGAAGATACCCCCGATTGCGAATTCTTGCGAGAAAGATAAGAGCACATTTTTAAGATTTAAGATGAATTGACTGGTTATAGCCTACATCTATTAGTCATATAACAACTGTAATGCAGATCTTATACGCATGCATTTTACACATTTACACAATATGACTATGCCAATATGGAACTGCAGACTCTTCGATACTCTGGTGGCGCCCAAATCTTTGAAACACGGTTTCGGGGATACACATAACACAACAAAACAACCCCCCCCCCCGGCCCCTATCCAAATTTCAAATGAAATTAGCTATTCAGCTCATTCGCTATTGTCCTTCTACGTCACTTATCAATCATAATCCCTTCCCACTAGGGCTACAATTAGTCCCTGGACTGGTCTGTGAAGTGTTTAGGCTTGGCCACATCTCTAAAATGATTACTGTACTACCTGTTCGGGATATCCTTAATAAACCCCTACATTGAACAACTACAAGTTAATGATCCCACGTACAAGTCCATTACGGGACTCTTATGCTCGAAAGGGTACAACTTTCAAATCTGCAGAGACTGTACTTCTGCTTTCCATCTAACAGGTTTCTAATCATATTTAACAGGAGTTTATGTTTAAATTTTCAGAACCATTCGGAATCTTTCTCGGTATTTTCGAAAAAATAAACGTATCAAATTAAATGAAGAAATACCTTTTTACCAACGCCTCCCATGAGATGGGCTTACAAGGAGATACACCAGCATATCTGACGTTATTGTTTCAATCAAATAGCCGTCATTTTACAAAGAAATGACTGCTACGGGGTATCAACGTCCGTAGGTTCATACGGAAAGCTTCGGGCATACTGGATAACTTGATTTGATTGTAAACGTTAAAAAATTGAAATAAAAGACCGGTTTAGACCTCCTAGTACTGCGGGTGAAAGCCCGAACGTTCATATTAGGTCGCTGGCGGGTAAGATTTGTCACCTGTTAGAGGTTGTAGACTTGCTAAAACCCTGACCTATATCTCGCCGACGATGGGGTTACATTGCATACATGTGTCTTATAACGTCATAGATTCCCCCTGGCTTTGCCATTAAGATAAATTACACAGGTAGCCTGTCTGGTTGGCATTGCCGTCTGTGCCTATCGCTAGCTCTCCTTCTCAGTCAGTGTGTGGAGTAAGGAAGGAGTAAAAACGCAATACAGGAAAGAACTCGTTACTTCCTGTGATTAAACTATGTGAAGCATATAGGTCCACCATGCCAGGATGGCCCAAGAATTTGCACGACGGGACGGGGGTAAGTTACCCGAAGCAATGACGAAAATGAAAGGTTGTCCAAAAGATGTCGAACGCCAAATCTTCGGGCGAAAAGCCTCCGAAATATTTTGGTTTGTACTGGAGAAATATTGAAAATGTTGGGTTTTATTGAGAAAAATAGAAAGAAATAGGGATTTAATTGAAGAATCTGCCCCAGAACAGCAAAACCAAGCAGATCGTCGGGAAGACTGGACGTCGTCGGGGATTTCATATTTTATATACCATATTTTTGTGCTCCCAACAAGAATTTCCCTGGCCGAAGGATCAGCCTTCCTGACGGAAGAAGGGCACATCCCAATCCCCCACCTCGTGCCTGCCCTGTATTATACATATTTTCCACAAAATTTCTAGGAGTGAAACAGGAAAATGTTAAGACGTACACTGCGCATCTTCATTTGAGAATGTGTGATATTTTAAGTCCATAAGATGTGGTAACTGTACATTTTCTGTATTTTTTCATACCAATGACTGACCATGGCCTAGTACCAATGACTGACCATGACCTACTAAAGGACCAGCTCCACTCCCATCCCTGCCCAGTGTCCTCCACTAATATCAAAAGAAGTTTGCCGAAGTAAGAAAACAGTACTCTAGTGAAAAGAAATCTGGAAGATCTTAAAGATCCCTTTGCGTCACCCCATCACCACCCATTAAACTTGACCAAAGACGTTTCTACCATAACCCCCCCCCCCCACACACACACACACACACACCACCGCCATACACAACCAAAACTAAGATCTGACACATCGGACACCAGCCTCAACCGAAGATCGGAGATAAGGACCTGGACAATTTAAACTTTCCCTATTGTCACAGAATAAATTAGCCTGCGTAACAGTTTTGTGGCTGCTCAGCTTTCCAATTAAGCGATGGGTTGAACGACAAGAAGTTCATCAGCTCCAAGGGCTAAAGATTAATAAAGTTAGGATAGAGCGATCTGTTGTTTTTTGATCGAGATGTAGACGAAAATCCCCCTACTCTCTTTTACGAAAAGGACAAGTTTCTTTTGAAATAGGTTGATTAGAGGAGGGCCAAGGGGCTTATTCCCGAAGTGCGTAATCTCCCTTATCACAATAGGCTCAAACAGTCAAATGTCTGGAACTTACTTTTCTTGAGTTAAGAAGGATTAGGGGTGATATATGCTGCAGGTTTTCAAATTCCTTTCTGGTAGGAATTCTCTGTCTACTTGTGACTAAGTAGAGGTTTGTGCTAATTCCCGTGTTCGAGGCCATTGTAAGAAGGTGGTGAAATGTTTCTCTAGGCTTGACGTTATAAAGTTCAGCTTCTCTCTTAGAGTGGTCAATGAGTGGAACAGTCTGTCCCAATGGGGTGTTGATTCCTCTTTAGTCAATTGCATGAAGATAAACTTTGATAAGTTTTACTGTGATTGTGGCAGAATCTGATTTTCCTGGGCTCTGGTGGGTATTAGCTAGGTTGGTTTGGGTTTTGTTTTGGGTCGGGATTACAGGGCATCTCATGGTGCTATTGCCCTCCTTTGCCCTTAAACTTGTTTTGTTTTGTTATGTTATGTTAACTGAACCCTAACCTAGGTTAAGTGCCATGAACAGTTTTTGCACTGCTATTTTGGACAGCACTTTGAAAGTGCTAGGCTGGTATAATAGGCCTAAAGTACTGGGCCTATTTTCTTTATGATACATCATGATTCATAAGCTTATAATTGTAAGCTATACAAAATATAAGTTGCGATTTGATTAACATATTTCTTGGTGTTAATTAGATATTAATTGAGCATTTAAACGGAGCATACCTGCTACAGTATGCAGCTTCAATTAATGGGCAACACCTTTATTGGAAATGATAATTTTGTATGAAGCAATAACGTAAGTCTAATGAAAGTTGTGGATATAATGGTCAAAGCTGCTTGGGACTTTATTTCGTCAACTCACTTTATGGATAAAGTGTAAATAATTTTCAGAAATTTAAGCCCATTAAGATTTATTTATGGTTTAAAAATATTTTAGGAACAGTATAACAGTTACCTTTGACACCCTGACAAAATCAAGCAGTTAAAAGCATAAACTATCCATGAAATATGTTTTAAATCACGGTTGTTCCAAATTTTCTAAAGATAATTTAAAATTATGACACATGATACATAAACTCATAAATCCATGTTTCAACTTCTTGTTTAATTAGGTGGCGGTGCTAATCGAGGGTCACAAATGACAAAATCAGGCTTTAATGTACATAACTGGAAAGTTTGTGTGCCTCTATACAGCTGTGTCTGGCTCGCAAAAGTTGATTGCTGAACAGTTTTCATTAACGTTGCCCTCCTCCTCGTTTGGGATATTAAATTAGAAAACTGTAAAAACAAATTAAGGAGAGCATTGTATTTTAAGGAAGGAACTGTGTACGTATGTCCTCCCTTATGTAGATAAGGCAAATGATGTGCTGACCCGCGAAATGGAGTAAAACGCCCATAAAACTGGTGGAAGTAATGTTCCATATCAAACCTATTTGGGAGACTTTTGCACTGTGAGACATCCATATATGTTTTTGTGTATATTGCAGGTAATATCATAGACGATGGCATAGACCATAGACGACGGGGCATGGGGCTGTTCGACGCTAAACCAACGTGAGCTAGGTCTTTTGCCCTATGCCGTGAGACATGTTTATGGGGAATAGGAGGAGCTTGGATCAACACGCTACATCAGAGGTACATGCACGCGGGCAGTCGGTGAAAGAATCCTTGCTAATTATCGTCTTCTAAAATTTCCTGTAAGGATGGGGCAATATATATAATTTTCTGTCCGTCCTGAGAATGGTTACATCAACTTACATCTTACGGAAGAGGAATTTACCACTTTTAAGGTCTTTCTAGTAATCTAGTGCAATATGAATGGAAACTCAATTCTGACGGCTTCTTTGCCTGGTGCTCAGCATAAGCAATGAGTAGGGAAAACAAGCCAGTGAGCCACAACTGGAAAAAAGGCTGTGGCCGGCCCGACTTAAACCAATTGGTTAGAAACTGAGCCGTAAAACCTCGTCTAACTCTAACTCAAATGGAGAAACCTTAGGGTATGTGGAAACTTAAAAGACGAACTGTAAAATGGTAGTGTTTGGTTGTTAATGGCCTCGGACGGTGTAAGTCTCAACTTAGTCAAATTAGTCTGATTTTCGAGAAACACTGTGACACGAAGTACTCCCAAACCGCACCTCGAATTAAGTTCAAAAACTAATGGGTTGGTATCTGGCAATAAAAATCTGTGTATGCGTAATTAATGACGTCATAAGCCAATTTTCACCTTAGGATATTCAGAGAATGAAGTGAGAGAAATAAGACTTGCAGCCCTGTGGACTGCCTTTTTGTTTTCTTTGTAATGACCGGAGTGGGTGTGCAGACAGGATGGATGTAAAAAGACCGTGTAGGTGTAAGTCATGCAATCATCTTTGATTTTGAGATTTTTGTTCGAAACCTGTCTGTGCACGGGTCGGGTCCCTACCACTTTTGTGATCTCTTCAAACTTCATCTTTTTTGTTTCACTTCCTATTTACTGCGAATAGAATGCAATTTAAGAGAAATGCTGTATATTATTACAAAATCAGGTTTTACCTTTCAAAAGAACAAAATATGTAGATTGTATTAGCTTAAAATCTATGTATTATTTTTAAAATTAACAGAGGCTTTTAACGTTATAAAATAATTGTAATTATATATTTGCCTAGAGGAGATTAAAATGCAAACATACCGTAAAGCGGGGATACTTGAGACAGTTTCAAGAGGTTATCTTTTGAAGCACAAATATTGCAAGCTTAACCTGGGTCATTTTTACACATGTGGTTTTTCTTAGGTTATTTTTTGGACCATTCATTTTATTCCTCTTTAATTTTGGTACCTACTTTTGATTTCGATGAAAAGAGACTAATGCTATGCATTCATGATGGCGTGTGTGTGTGTTTGTGACACTTCTTGTTTATACGCTATCTTTAGATGGGAAACTGACAGTTCTCAAGCTTGGTACGTATATGCCCCATACTGAGAGGAAGAACTACTGTTTTTGGTGGAGGTCAAAGGTCATCAGGGGTCACCGGGGGTCAAACTGAAAATCTTGCTTACACGATATCTTAAGGTAGGAAGATTAGATGGATAATGATTTCGTGTGTTATACTAAGAAGAAGAACCCTATTGTTTTTGGTGGAGGTCAAATGTCATTTGGGGTCACCAAAGGTCAAATGGTCAAAACCTTAAAAACACTTATCTCAAGAAGGGTAAGCCTTAGGGATCTTATACTTAGCATGTGGATTGCCCATATTGAGTAGATGATCCCTATTGGTTTTGGTGGAGGTCAAAGGTTATTTGGGGTCACCAGAGGTCACATGGTCAAGACCTTGTAAACACATATATATCTCAAGAAGGATAAGTGTTAGGGATCTCTTATTTAGCATGTAGATTGCCCATATTAATTACGTGATCCCTTTTGTGTTTCATAGAGGTCAAAGGTCATTTGGGGTCACCAGAGGTCAATCTTTCTAAACCTTGCAAACACTATCTCAAGTAGGGTAAGTGTGAGGGATTGTTTACATGACATATTTACTGCCCATATTGAGTAGATAATCCCTATTGTTGTTAGTGGAGGTCAAAGGTCATTTGGGATCACAACAGGTCAAAACATTGGAAACATGATATTTTAAGGAGGATAACTGTGATGAATTTCATACTTGGCCTTTGTATTGTTCATATATAGCATGTACATGGCCATACAAGGTAGGTGAACCTTATTGTTTTAAGTGGGGGTGAAAGGTCATTTTGGGGCATAAGATTTTAAAAGACACATGATTCCAATTCCAGGAGTTCAAATATATGTTTCTATCTGTATCTAGCATAGTTTAAGAGACCCTAAAAAGGTTTTACAAAAGGCTAGAAATGAACAGGGGCAAGGATGGTACTGTACCTTTTACTGTGTCCTCAAGTGGGTAAACTTGAGACAATTCCATTAGTTTTTCACTACTACACTAAAATTGAGTTTAAAACTTAGCTTTATCTACATGTGATTGAGGAACTTTACCTATGTGTGATGATGTTGGGCAATGTCTTTTATTCTATGCAGCCTAAGTAGCATACTTTTTTCTTTACTTAAAAAAGTGTCTCAAGTTACTTAAGCATGTTTGATTTTACACATAATTGGATGCTACCAAAAATTTCAGTGGAATCATTAAAAGTAGACCCATTATTTAATAGAGACAGCCTGCAGTCTACTGGTAAAGGCACCACCGCACCAGTCAAGTAGCTGTCTTCCTGTTGAAGCTGTGATCAGGGATTTTAAATGGTTGCTTCTGAACGAAAATGCCTCTTATGAATATATAGGTACCTCCAATATTTGAAATATCCATTAATGAATTGCGAAATAATCATAACCTTGTATTAAAGTAACAATACCAACAAAGTAAAATTAAATTAAATTAAAAGTGAAAAGATTGCCCGAATTTTCTGGATTCCCGAATTTTTTGATCGAATGCCCGAAAAATGTGCATAAATTTTCGCGCGCTTCGCCCGCATGTAGTGGCTTGGTAGTCTATTTTATGCACCTGAACTGCAACAAAATTCGGGCAACTTTTTGAGATTCGGGCCAAAAATTTTCTGCCCCCCCCCCCAAATGGAAGAGTCCTGTAAGCCTATGCTTTTCACAGTAGGAACTTTCTCGGTGTTTTTGGGTGTAAAAATACTGTTTGGGCAACTTGAGGATGCCCCTTCAGTACATATTACTCATGAGTCTTAAGTATCACTGCTTTACGGTACTTAAATGTTATTAATGTGCGGTTCCAAGAGGAGGGCCTAAGCGGACTTTACTCTCTTCATGCTTTCTAGATCCTGTCTCAAATTAACAAAAATGTTTTCCTCCCTGAGAGATGTACTTTTAAACCATGATATTTCAAACATAGCACACTGACATACAACTAAAAACGAAGTGCCATTTAAGGCAATCTGGGAGGCATTTTGGCGATAATTTTCTTGGTATACTACGAGCCAACCAATTGCAGTGCTTCCCTTGGATAGTGCCACACATTTTGTTCCCCCCCTCCCCTCCCATAAAAGTATGTCCCTTCAGCGTTGGCCTGAAGTGATTCATTACTTGAAAATCGTGCTTACCATTTCATTTATGAATTGTCTCATTAATAAATCAAATGGTTGTTATTGCATAGAATACTTTGACAAGAAAGAAAAAAGAAGGAAAACAAACAATCCTGCCTGTTCTCTTTCTTTCGTTTCATCTCATCTCATCATAAAAGGTGCTACAAAACCGTGTGCATATGACCGGGTGACTGGTAAAAAGAACACTCCAAGAGGAGTGAATAATAAAGTGGCATTCACTCTGTTTAGAGTGAGTGTCATTCCTTAAGAGTAATCGTTATGGCACTCTTAGAAAGAGTGATAATCACTGGATTTGGAGTGAGAATTTTTCACTCTTTGCTTCGAGTGAGCTTCACTCTTTAAGAGTCCCTAAACACACTCCTGCTTCGAGTGAGATTTCACTTCAAATCGAGTGATTTTCACTCGTTTTCATTAAGAGAGT
>WURT03060221.1:0-13878 GCA_009936505.3 Holothuria glaberrima | reverse complement strand
CGCTACATAACCTGTGTACTCTGCCTACCTGTTTCTTGGTAAGGTTGACAGGACATATGCTATCTAGCTATGTGGAAGTATTAAAGAAATTGGAGTGACTCTTCAGCGCGCGTAAGCTCGCCGAAAATTTTGGGTTCTTCATAGAAAAATTGTCTTCTTAAGAGCAAAAAACGGGTTAACCGTTGGGGAGACTGGTTGCCGTCGGGGACTGCATTCTTTACCGTATCCTTCGGGGGGAAAGCCTTTCCGACCCCCTCCCCCCCCCCATGGTGCCATCCCTGCACATCTCCCTCTCTCCTCTCGCTTTTTTTTTTTTGGTTTTTGCTCTCCGTCATTTTTTCAACATCGCCCATCGCGTCCCCAAAATTTCTGCGTGGCCCCCTGCCCCCTCTGGCCACGCCACTGTTCTGCATCATCTGCCCCGGTCGGCTGTTAGTCATAAGGAGTGAGGCCACATTCGCGTCCAAACAGTGTTTCATTTCATCATGTTTTCCGGGAAGACCAGCAGCACTCTTTCGGAACCCTTGCCCTTAATCTTCACTCTTACAAAAGTGAGCCATTAATTCCATTGCAATGACCTTTTATTCAAAATTGTGGATCCGCACCCCAACAGTTACATAAACATTAAGTGAATTGAATTTTCTCGTTCATTCTAGTATGGGAAAGAAAGGGGTTGAGAAAAACACATTTTAAAGTTTTCGTAATTTTTTTTTTTTTTTTTTTGGAGGGGGGGGGGGAGAATGGTAAAAGTTTTCAACCAAGTAGGAAATGAAAGAGAAAAGTTTGAGAAGCACTGGTGTAGCGCCGTCGGTGCGTTAGGTATCTACTTGCTAAAAGCCAACTAAATACCATTCTTTCCTCCAGGCTCACCAAACCTCCTAGCTCTGCGACCGAATCATGATTGTATATATTATGTTTATTTTAAATAGTTACACGTTTCATTTTAAACGAAAGGCAAATTTCACAGTATCGATTTTCTTGAGCATGTATACATCATATACTGCGGCCACCATCAGAATGGCCAAGCCAACTTTTTATTTGTGGTTATTGATATAAAGATTATTGTACTACCTAATTAACGAAATAAAATATGTCTGTATGTCTGTGTATGTTTGTAGGCTGCCAATGGTGGTGGCGCTCCGCTTAGATAGTGGTGCATATTAGTCCCACTACACATATAACTGAGTAAAGTCACCACAAATGATATACAAAGGGCCCCTCATGTGATAGGTTACGGCCTCCCTGACGGTAAATCCGGTATGGCTAGGATTATTGTACCCCGCTTATAGGATTTACTGAGAGGCAAAAAACGTGGAATGAGTAACGAACAGATCTAATAGGCCAATCTTCAAACATTTGGATTACGGTTTTCGTATGATATAGCTACCTTTCCCATATGTCATTGTATGCCCCATGCAGCGGTCAGCCTTTCGTAAGCCCTGTGATTGTCTGCACCGAATTTAACCTGCAATTTATTTACAGAGAAGCCCTTTGTCCATTTTCAACAGGCTGTAAAATGGGAGGGATGACTAGTAATCCTAGCCTCTCACTCCATCATCCCATTGGCACACTGATAACTGCTTGACTTAGGCAGGCTACTTAGCCTACGTAAAACGAAACAGTCGCCCGGGAAATCAAGGGGTGGTCAGGGAGATCCCAGAGACTTACTTTGGGCAGTCAGGGCCTTTATTCTAAGAATCTTTTAGTGGGGGGGGGGGGCATTTGACGAAAGGGACCATGCATCTAAGCGGAGGGCCACCATTGATTAGTGCGTACTTAACGAAGAAATTCTTCAGAAAAATGCTTGTCCATTAGTGGCATGCTCATGGGCCGTGCAGTGTGTTGTGTGATCGCTGGCCTGGGGGAGGGGGATGAGGGGAGGGGTGTCCCCTCCCCTTTGGAAATTTTTGAAAAAATTAGGTGTCCTTATATGCAATCTGGTGCCATATATGTTACCTTTTGGAGTTAAACTTGTATTAAAAAAATTGACGTATTTTAGGCTAAATTTTAGACTAAAAAAAAATCGGCATCAACTTTGGAAATTTTTTGAAAAATTAGTTGTCCTTGCATGCCATCTGGTGCCACATATGCTTATTTTCTTCACTGAGTGAAGTAGTTTAGTACTTTCCCCTATCCTGTCAGCATAAAATTAGGCAATGTTTACATGTTTGAAATAAAAATTTCCCAGAAAGGGACCATACTGGGGGGAAAATGAGCTGAGTGGGGGCTGTGTATGGGACTGGGGGCCATGCCCCCAGTATGCATGTTAAAAAGGCCCTGACTTTGGGAAAGAAATTTTCACACGGATATGGGCTGTTGTTGTCTTAACACTAATCATGTATGCGGTATAAAGTAGCCAGGGGAAAATAGACATGCATGGGAGATATTTTCTGTATCGAAAAGTGTGTGCAGGGTTGTGGGGTCGGATGTCCGGAATCCGCTTACGATTCCATTTTCTCTAAAGAAAATAAAAATGTCTTCCAAGGGGTAAACACTCCCTTGTCTGACATTAATTAAAATTATCATTTACCATGAACTAATTGCTCAAAATATTTGTGCTTACTCACGTACCCTCTCTTCTCCAATTAGTCTATTTCTATAACAACTAAGAGCTTTTTGAAGATTCTCCGTTCATGGTTTTCAACTTTCATCTAAAATCTCCTGTTTTTAATATGTAGGTGGTTTTGTCAGTAACGATGCCTCCGCCAAACCTTGATTCCGTCCAGTTTGTGGTTCACCAACGAAACTCAGACAAAACAGAGATTGTTGCTAACATTGTGCGAGAGGATGGGTACGACGAGCTACTCGAGTATATGGAGGAGGCTGGTTATAGCCTTTGTGAGGCGATAAGAGGAGCACCCTTTAAGGCCAGCCCTGGTGAGAATTTCTTCATAAGGCTGGTAGGAGATATCAAAGTCAATACATTTGGCGATAAGAGCTATCGAAAGGACAGATTGCAGGTGAAATTTCTAAGGAATCGAACCAACCGGAAAGACTTTTTCGTGAAAGGCGTTTATCACGGTCGGTATCAAACAGAGTATGCGGGTAAAGTGCTTCTTCATCGAATGACTTTGCAAGCAGGAACTTTGAATAAAGGCAGTGGAAAACAGTATACACTAAATAACATCGAGAGTATTATTGGGAATGTTGTGTCATCAGCAAAGCTTATTGTTCCAAAGGTAAAAACAGCTTTTCGTTTTGTTTTGTTTTGTTTTGTTTCGTTTTTTTTAATTCATGTATTTGTTACATCATTTAAATAAGTAGAGAATACATATCAAGATGTAACACGAACAGCAATGAAATAGAAGAAGTGAAACTATCAAAAATATATATATAAAAACCCGGGACTGTCGAGGACTTTGACTGACTTTAATCTTAATGACCTTGAATCACAACTTCTACCACCTCTAGCCAGGATATTGAGAATCCTGCACTGCTTAAACACAGACCTGTTATTCCACAACATACGCAAGGTCAGTAAACGAAAAAACTGATAAAAATGAAGTTTTCGCTCATTTTCGGTGGTAGAATAGAAATAATCCACATTTGTCGGACTTTTATTGTCTCATAAACCGTCTCGACTCCAAATTTGGAGTTTCGACGGTTTATTCACCAATAATAGAGTCCGTCAAATGCGATTATTCCTTAAATACGTTGGAAAAACACAAATGAATTGACGGGAAAGCGTCAAATCAAACTTACCAATAGAGGAATACAAAAAATACAAGTAGATCCAATCTTTTCAAACAGCTTCATCAGAACAACTCACCCCATTCACCCAGAATCCCATCCCCATCCACCTCGGCTGCCACCCCACCCAGCCCCCAAACTTTGCACTAACCTTGCGTTGTGACGATAATCTCATAAAAAGTATATGCACTCGGTGGGGAAAGTAAGGAAGACTTTAATAGGAGACTTTAATCATTGCTAAATCACCCAAGGAATCATGGGAACTGGGAGTATAAACAATATCGCAGTGACGTCAGTGCCACTATCAGTCCCTGTCAAGATTAGATACAACACTTGACAGAACACACAATGGGTATACTTTAAAGGCAATAGACAGCCGCCACAAAATTTGCTTTGAAAAATCTACAAAATCTTGCAAATCCCCTCTTATTGCTTTACAAGCACCTCTGAAGACATTTTGAACATAACTATTACAAACAATAGATAGAACAAGGAGAAATATTCCTTTAATTTCACAATTCACTTACAAAAATACTGTCACATGATCAAAATAGGCCATCCATGAACTAGAATGCCGGAGCATACTAACTGTGATTGGGGTGACTGCATTTTCCCTTTAAATAATACATGATGCAACGATAAATAGAAATTTTTTCAATGTCAAGTGTCGGTCTTAAGCTTGATGCAGTCAAGTTTAAGGTATCGATAGAGAAAACAATATGCAAGGGTGATGATGATCAGTGGGGAAATGAACATTTATTGGGTGAGTGGCAAATAAAGTTAACGCAAGAAGGTGACAGAGCACACAGGCAGCATAGCTTACCTTTACCAGTCGCGTCGCCAGACTTTTCGAACTTGGGGGGGGGGGGAGGACTGAGCGCCTCTGAAGGCGTCATTGTGACAGAACTAGGTAATGAACCCATATAATCTTTTATCAAAGGTTTCATCAGACAGAACTAGGTGTGTATTAGAATGATGAGGATGTTTGTATAGGCTACAATATTAGCAAATGTAGGTTACATTGACCTCTCCTTGGTACATGAAGAGAACCCATAGCAACAATATCGCGGGTGAAAAAATTAAGGTTTGAAGCCTTCACTGATTTATTTTCTGTACATTTCATGTAAATGGAAAAAATGTAAATATATTGAGGAAATATGTTAACTTGTTGCAAGCAATGAAAATGACGGTGTCTGTACTTGAGTGTGAGGGGCGGAAAATGGATCCCCCCCCCGTGATTTGAGAGTGGACCAGTCGCATACTCTGCCCCTTTCTACACCTATGCCGACGTGACCATGGCCCGTGCCCCCAACTTGGCGCGGCCCTCTCTCCAGACATTCCGGGACTGAAAGAACATTTAAATTGCTACAAACCACAGAAGCAAAAGAAGGCATGACTTTTATAGCTTAGAAGTTTATTTGAAATCTTACTATTCTGTCACCGTAGTTGTAGTCTCCACTTCTTCAAGGTAAATAAAATATTGTAACATCTCTTTCATCAATTTTAATTCTTCGTATGATGACCACAATTTTGGCCGAGGTTCTTCTCACTTAATCATTTTCCCCCTCCACACAGGTAAGAGAGGATCCGGCACCTAAAGACATCCAAGATTCTTTCGAAGAAGACCATCTCATCAAAGGTAAGGAGGTTTATGCAGACAAATATAAGTTATGGTTTTGCGCCAATGCGTTGATGTTCCTAAAATACATGTGCATATACATATGTATGTTTGAGGGACACTTGGAGCCATCTTGTTCCGAATATTCTGCAACTTATAGATGTAGTAACTTCTCCAATAAAACTTGCCTACCAATCTTTCAGTGTTGCTCTAATGCAACTATTAACTACCGATGAAAGTTCGTTTGTTTTCTCGGATAGGAGAGACTGGATGAGCACTCTTCAATGTCCTCATCGCTACGAGAAACCGACATAAACAAACAAACAAACAAACAAACAAAAAAGTATGGCAGCTACGTCTGGAGGAAGCCACAGAGAGCTGCTACGTAGGCTAGTAGATGGGTGACCGGTTCATTACCTATTAACCAGGGCTGTGGTACTCGAGGCCGGTATCGGACTCGAGACCGGTCTCAAATCACGATTTTAAGGACTCAGACTCGGAAGGCAAGGACTCGGACTTGGTTTCGTACAGTCCGTACTCGTCACTCGGGGCTTAATTTCACGAGACCGGGCTCGAGACGGGCAGAATTTGGGAATCACTTTTATGCATTTAACTTCCGTCGTCACACAGCTCTCCACACGGTATGTCTTTGCAATATACGCAGTTAAGTGTAGGTGGTATTTTTTAAGGCCCTAAAACGTACATGGGATCCTTTATTATTTTCGCTGGTGGCCCAGGAGCTTAATCGGGGAGATTTCAAGGGCCATAGCCAGACGCGATTCCATGATTTTGCCTTTAGGTCACAGTTAGAAATGGTTAGCGTTCTACCTAAATATGTGGTGTCTGGGGAGCCGTCACGTCAAAAGGTCAGGTTTCAGAGCAACACCGAATGGAATAAAAAGGGCGTAGCCCTGGAAGCTCTGAGGGTATTTACAAAATAGTGGACATGAAAATGAACAGTTATCTACCCTATCTGTCATGACGTTGGATGTTCACTTAACTGATGACTCATTAGGTCAAATTAAATCCTGGCCTGACAGAGCGGGTAACAAATAAATTGATGTCAGATTCAGTGGCACAAATCTTTTTTGAAATGCGTATGACTGGGGAGAAGGTACACGGTTTGGCATCAGTACTGTTTGACATCAGATTATCTGAGCGGATCGTCACTTTTTTTTTTGACTCGTACAGCGTTAGAGGAATATTTTTTGCGAAAAAAGCCTCCTAGATCTCCTTGAGTGGCAAGTTGCAAGGCTTCAAAAGTTGTATCTCAGTACTATCTTCTTTATTGTGAAATATCATTATTTACAAACGCACAGTTCAAATAAGAAAAGGCAAATAAGCTAGAGGAAAGAAAATAGTATTCGGCCTATATTTGTTTTTATCAAAGGGTATTTGGTCTCCTAAGATTTCGTAAGTTCATTTCAACTGGCCTGCCTAGCTCCCCTCATCACCATTGGATTACATACGTCAAACTATATGGCCCGTCGATTTGACTGCAGTGAGCACGTGAGTTGGTGGGTGGGTGTGTGGATTATTTGATCATGGTATGGTTTGCACGGAGGGATGTAGCACAGGAGTGGTCCCTGGTAGGGGAAGGTGGCCATGCCCCCCGTCGGGAAAGACTGGCCCTCCCGTCGGGGAATTTTTATAGATTCGTCAAGGAGTTCGATTAATTATGCAGTCCCCGACCGCGACTCAGTCTTCCTTTATTTTTCTCTCAAGAGGACAATTTCTCTCATAAAAATCCTTAAATTTTCTGCGCGCTACACGCGCTGTACTAGTCAGTCCAATTTCTTCAATAGTTACATTCCACATGGCTAGATAGCGCAAGTCCTACCCACCTTCGTTAGTAAGATTTAGGTGAAGGGCACAGTTTATGTAGAGGCCGTAAATTTCATCCCATATCGCCAAGCCTAGTTTCTCTTCTCTTATGTGTGTGTGTGTAATACAGTACGGTCAGTTGGCGAGCGACTCACGGAACAAAGTTTGGCTATTTCTTCTAGTAATCCAGGTGGTTTCCACACAATGTATGTTATTCCCGATACGGTTTACGACCCCTACAGTTTTCCCTTTTTTTGTTTTTGTTTTTAACGCTAACAAATGTTCTTTGCGTAAGCCTACCAAAATTTTTGCGCGCTTTGCAAGTTCACGTTTCAGATTCAAAGGAACACTAACAGTGCGCAACTCGGCTCTTGAAGTATTGAGTGTTATTATGCAAAGTTTGCCCTGTGATGGTATGGGATAGTTAGGCTCCTTCATAACCCTTTCTCGTCACCCCCTGGACATAAAGACTGTCAGAATTTTGGGTAACTTGCCCCCTGTCGAGAAATGGTTTGTTTACTCCTTTTGGCTTTCAAAAGGGTCACATTTCTGCGATAAAACCGAAAATTTTCGGTACGCATCGCCCATTCTTTCAAACCAGTTTCATTACGTATAGCTAAATACAGTACAACCCCTTTGCACCTTTTCAAAAAACTCAATAAGTAGAATACATGAAAATATGTAAATGCCGGGAATTTCATCTCATTTCGCTAAACCGAGTTTTTGTTTTCTTGTGTCTGTCGTGCGGTACTGCTAGTGACTCGAGGAGTGATGTACAATGTAAGTAATTCCCGATAGGGCCTAACTGTTTGGACAATTGACCTATATGAGTTTTAAATAGGTACAGATTCTTTTAAGTGTAGGCTTACCCAAACAAATTTCGATCGCGTAGCGCGCTTTGCAATCTCACAGTTTAGATTCCGGAAAAACTTCAAATCAGCGCGGTACATACAAATTTTATGCAGTATATGCCCCGCAATGGCGCGGTCTAGTACACTTCAATCCCCCTCACCAACCCCTCGACGGCATTGGGCTTCATGTCGCTGCCCCCCCCTCCCCGTCGGGCAAATCCTGGCGCCATATCTGATGTAGCAGAGCTATTGGTGATGGTATGGAGCTGAAATTCAAGATGGGTCTGAAGCCAGAAAATTCCAACTATCGCAGCTAGTCCATCACAGGTCAATCTACAATAGACTTCAATTAAACCAAAATGTAGCGAGACACCTCACTTTTGGCGCACGCCTTTTGCTTGCAAAACTGATATGTTGTCAGGTTATCGGCACAATTGTTTTGTTGGCAAATACGTATTCCAAATGCACCCTCCTCACAAGCGTTCGGTATAAGTCACCCATATGAGAGGAAACTGTTTCAGAAATGAGGCACATTCTCAAGAAAGGCGCTCTCTCGTAAGGAGTACCAAAGGTACATCTGCAGGTGCAGGGCCGTTGGGTCCAGAACATTTACAAAAAGGCGTCGGTATATTCCGATTCAAATTTAAAGAGCAGAGCAGTGAACGCAAGAAAAGCTTGATTGTTTGAAACAATTTTTAATAGAAAATACTAAAAGATCGATCGTTTAAAAATCACAACCACTGACCCCAGCCACAGCTATTCCGCTTACGCCGATTTTCCCAACAGACCTATTCGTCAATTCCTGCCTTTCCGCCAAAACGAAGTAAGGAAGGAAACAAAGGAGGTACGGTACCGTGTTGGGCGTACATTAAGAAACACCACATGAACTATAAAAGAAGAACAATCGCGCACTACCATTCAGACCCAGGGCTTATAACATAACACCATAGGCGTACGAGGCGGGAGGCAGGGGGAAGACTGCCCCAAAAAATTTTCTTAGGTCGAAAATTCGGGCAAAAAATTGACCAAAATTCGGACACAGAATGGGTGAAATTTCGGCAGAGATGAAGAGAAGTGAAAAGATTGCCCAAATTTTTACTGATTTCCCGATTTTTTGATCTAATTCCCGAAAAATTATCGCTCGTTTTGTGCGCGTGTAGTTATTTGCCAGTATCACCTCTATCAGACTTTCGAAAAGGCTCTGACATGCACAGTCCTAATCACTTCCATATCCAAATTTCATAAGATATGGGTAAACTTGCTAATGGTATATGTAGTCTAACAATTTACTGTTCACTTACTTTGCGCAGTGTGGTTCTGATTTACCCCAAGAACTGAGTAAAAAATTCACTTAAACAAGCAAGATGAAAAGTAAAAATTCTTGGAAATATATCCAACTCAAATTTAGCAATAAATGTAGCACCATTCTGCATCTATCCCACCTTACGTGAGCAAAACTTTTCCTTAGACCCTTCCCCGAGGACGGCGATTCGCAAATGGTGAAAATTACCCGCCCCTCCCCCATCTTTGGACATGGATCCACGTCCTTGACTTTGGGCAACATTTTCGAGATTCGGGCAAAAATTTTCTGCCCCCCGCAAATTGGAAGAGTCCCGTACGCCTATGCATAACACACAACAGCATTCTATGAAAGGCAGTGTAAAAATTGATCATTTGTAAATTCCTGTTCGTAGTGTACACTTTATCCATATTGGGACCCGGACTCGAATCTTGCGACTCGAACTCGGTCTTGGACTCGAATGCCAGTGACTCGGACTCGGAATTGGACTCGGTAGGTGAGGACTCGGACTCGGAAGATGGGGATTCGACTAAAGTACTGATAATGTTATTAACAGGGACCGTGGAGAGGAGGTACAAGAGTTTAGCCCCGCACTTTTTCTGCCGTGGACATTTTTGGCCACCTTAAAGCAGAGAGTCTCTAGCAACTCCCTGCTTTAACTGGAAACTGGGGCTTTTATTTTCTTGAACATATTGGGCCGCTTCAATGATTAGCCCCCATCTTCAAAATTGGCCCACGGTCCTCGCCTAACAAGTTACCATGTTACTAGTGGAATATGATTGATTGTGATATAGCTGTGAAATTAGATGAGCGTTGCGAAACGCCGATTATTCAAATGTGATGAGAATTCGATGTTGCTGATATAAAGCTTTTTTGAACTCAGTCGTATTTTGTGGTTAGTAATAAAAAATAGAACCGTCATATAATCTTATAACTGGTGTTACTAAGATTTTGATGATTTCAGTATAGAGATTCAGGGATGCCCATAAAGATTTGTACCTACAAATTTTTAGTGGGATGGAAATATATCCTCTTAAGAATTAAAGGATCTTCAAGGACCGAAAACGTTAAATATGGCATGTTCAAATGATGTATTAAGAAGAACAACAAAAAGGTTACATCTCGCCCTTTAATGTTTAATTAACATCATACCTTCATTCTATACCGTTTCTTGAGTATCATCTAATTCATTTTAGGCAGAGTTATAAATTTATATTGCTAACCGTACTTTTAAATTTGCGATTGGGTTACGTTCACAAAGGATTCAACTCATTCGCTGGGCCTATATGTTGACATTTTTTGCTTCGTTTTCTTGGGAGGGGTGCAAGGAATATTCAATGAGTTCATAGGCGAATATTCGACATGGACTTCGTAGACCTTTATAGCAGAACGTTTCCTTTGAGCTCACAGGGAAAATGCAGTCACCCCAATTTGGGTTAGTGTAGTAGACTACCCTATTTCCTGAATGGCTTGAGAAAGTCATGTGACAATGTTTTTATCACAAAATTGTCAAATATACAAGGACTAAGTCCTTGATTTACCTTGAATATGACATATTAAAGCCCTGAAATATTATGAAAGATAATTGGAAGAGAAATAAGAGGAAATTTGTGTGATTTAGTTATTGCTTCAAAATAAGTATGAGGCGACTGCTTATACCCTTTAATAAAAAAAAATATGTGTATGATATACCTGATATGTCACTCTTCGTCGCAGGTACTGTACATTGGCCATGTTTGCGTCGGATAAGTTGCAGACTTATTTAAGTAGGCTATTTATTTCTTCCACGCGAACAGATTACAAAATTAGAGTGTAGACAGAATACCGGTCAGACAAGGAGTCTCTTTCGAGCTACTGTCCAGAAATAGTTTGACCAGGAGTGAAAAGACGTAGATACGGATAGACGAGGAAAGACCGCTTTCTTCAGCATATCTTCAAAGTGTCAATTTTTAAAACTTAACTGAGTAAAGTGAACTTGAATGAAGTTTTGTATTTGGGGGACTTTCTTTTCCTCCATTTCAGATTCACTACGCCATTGTAAACGGCAAAAGGCACTGTCTAAAATAATACCAAGGTCGCTTTTATCTCCCTAGATATCGTCCTCCGCACTATTTCGAAAGACATTCCCAAAAATTTCGTGGTTCCCTTGGCGATGCATCTTTTTGGCCTCAGTGAGGTCGAAATTCTCAACTTGAGCATTTTGCCTCATCACCGTGATTTCCATGAACAGAGGTACGCAGTACTTGAGAAGTGGAAACTGACAAAAGGTAAAATATATCACTACTATGAGATGGGTTCTAAAGAAAGAGCCAAATCTTCATCTTTCATATAAGTATCGCTGTATCGTGATAAAAGATAGAGCGCTCTCTTACGTGGTATGACCGCTCTCAGCAACTCCAATTGGTCTAATTTGTTAGTAACTAGTCTTTCAGCGTCGACATATGCAAGTGAAGTGTCGACGTCTTTCAGGTGCTACTTCCCTGTTTCCTTTCCTCTCGATTGGAGTAACAATACAATTATCAGCAACCGCACTAAGTAATTTACGATATGATTTGATAAAAGATTTCTCTGCAACTAACTTAAAGTGATGTTACCCGATATAAATATTCAATGTCGAGTCACGCAGATGTATGAACCGAAAAACTGTTTATTTAGTGGGCCTTTATTGCCGCGGTTATTCATAATTTGCTGGGAATAGGCTAGTGTGATTTTGAAGGTTGTATACTGCATAGCACACTTTAGTTTTGAAACGAAAGCACGTATTTTCATCGTAATACCCGTGTTAGTAGATTTTATCCACTAGCAGTATTCAAGACGGCAGTTGCATACTAACGCTTCTAACGGTAACCAGTTACACGGTCTGTACACTTTTGTACTTTCCCGCATCCCAAGTTTTTGTCTTCGAGCGGTACATGCAGGATACATACAAAATAATCTACATAGGCCTAAATTGTACAACGATACACTAGTTGACGAAAAATGTTTTACGAGTGTAAATGCCGACCACTAAGCAAGGGGCACTAATCTAAAATCCAAACCAAAATTGGTACAAATTCTTTCCGGTACCTCCGTAAGTCGTGGTAGCCTTTATATACACAGCAGGTATAGAGATTTGGGGCTTGATTCGATTTCCCCTGGGAGCAATGTTTTTCCTCGGTCAACTTTGATTGTTGTAGATGGTTTAGTTTCCAACATGTAAAAAATTATATTGGTTCAGTCACAAATCCCTGGTTTAATCAAGGCAACTGCCAGTGTGTACATTTTACATGGGAAAGGTTTACCTTCATAGCAGGTGTCGAATATGTACTCTCTCTTTTACGTACATACTCTAACACCTGCGAAAAATGACAGAGATCATCCAATCTCGAAATATTCATGACCCAATTTGATTTTACCTCTCGATTGTTGATTGGTTTCAATATGTGAATATTCATATTGCACGAAAAGTCTTCAGCTACAACGTTCACTTTTACACAGTAAGTCGATGGGTGAGCTTGAAGTGAACAAAATCACACACTAAAACCCCATTAACATTTGTCGTTCGAAACAGCATGGTAATCTGACTTGCTTTAGTCGTTTTTCGTTGAATATTTATGATTTTTGTTTGTTGTGATCGTATATATGAATAGTTAACAGCGTACAGTTTTTACGCAGTTTGACGAAGAATTCTCGCGAAACTTCGCGGACGTTGGTACTGCGAATGTTATCGGTGTGGGTACAACAGCAATACACGTCTGCCGGGCGGGCAAGGGAAAGGTAGGTAACAGGGAAAGTGTGACCTTGCGACGGAGAGTGGGCGTCTCAGATGTCAGACCAGGGAGGTGATAAGACTCCAAGCTGAAACCGTTGACCATCGAGGATTTAAATAATTCCAGAATTGTTCAATATTATTCCTCGGAGGTAGTACTCACATATTATATCGATGGCCAGTTTCGTGGGTTAATAGAGTTACAAATGCTCATATTTTCTTTAAGTCTGCCTTCAGAATCATGCGAAAAACACGTAAAAGGGGATACGTAGGCTACAGAGTGAATATCATGAATTCAGTGCTCGCTCACTGGCATACACGTGGACACCTTCCGTTGTAATGCCTTTTGCATATTCATATACCAGAGCACTCCCATTGTTTTGTTCAACCAGGAGTGGAGTTGAAAGGAATAAAGATTGCAGTGCACGCATTATCGATTTGCGTAGTTTTTGTTGTAATTTTTTAATAATTGAAACAATATTTGGGATAACTACTTATGTGAGGGATCTTTATTTATCTTTGTTATTCGGATGAACTGCTTAAACGTTATTCCAACACTTTGGACAAGGCAGTGTTATGTATTTCCCTTTCTTAAACAGGTAATGCCCCTTTAACCAAGAAGTCATTATTCAAAACCACATCCACCAGCAATCACCCTACCACTCCTTCAATCCTTTATTCTGGTTCCGATTGGTTGTCCTTACATGTTATTTGCACTGAAACTTACAACTTAACACAAAAGGAACTACAATCTTGGACAAAACTGTGACGGGGAGCGGGGTGTCCCAACGAGTTTTGTCCAAGATTGTCTGAGCTCCAAGCGAGCTATTTACGAGAACAAATTCAA